>JAAAWM010011970.1:0-136085 GCA_036873465.1 Thinopyrum obtusiflorum | reverse complement strand
CTTGATACGTCTCCAACGTATCTATAATTTTTATTGTTCCATGCTATTATATTATCTGTTTTGGATGTTTAATGGGCTTTAATATGCTCTTCTATATTATTTTTGGGACTAACCTATTAACCGGAGGCCCAGTGCCAGTTTCTGTTTTTTTTTTTGCCTATTTTAGAGTTTTGCACAAAAAGAATACCAAACGGATTCCAAACGGAATGAAACTTTCGCGATGATATTTCTTGGACCGAAACCAATCCAGAAGACTTGGAGTCAAAATCTGGAACTCCACGAGGAAGCCACGAGGCAGGAGGGCGCGCCCAGGGGGGTAGGCACACCCCCCACCCTCGTGGGCCCCTCGTAGCTCCACCGACGTACTTCTTTCGCCTATATATACTCTTATACCCTAGAAACATCAGGGGGAGCCACGAAACCACTTTTCCACCGTCGCAACCTTCTGTACCCATGAGATCCCATCTTGGGGCATTTTCCGGTGATCTGCCAGAGGGGGAATCGATCACGGAGGGCTTCTACATCAACACCATTGCCTCTTCGATGAAGCGTGAGTAGTTTAACACAGACCTTCGGGTCCATAGTTATTAGCTAGATGGCTTCTTCTCTCTCTTTGATTCTCAATACAAAGTTCTCCTCGATGTTCTTGGAGATCTATTTGATGTAATACTCTTTTGCAGTGTGTTTGCCGAGATCCGATGAATTGTGTATTTATGAACAAGATTATCTATGAATATTATTTGGTTCTTCTCTGAATTCTTATATGCATGATTTGATATCTTTGCAAGTCTCTTCGAATTATCGATTTAGTTTGGCCTACTAGATTGATCTTTCTTGCAATGGGAGAAGTGCTTAGCTTTGGGTTCAATCTTGCGGTGTCCTTTCCCAGTGACAGTAGGGGCAGCAATGCACGTATTGTATTGTTGCCATCGAGGATAAAAAGATGGGGTTTATATCATATTGCTTGAGTTTATCCCTCTACATCATGTCATCTTGCTTAATGCATTACTCCGTTCTTATGAACTTAATACTCTAGATTCACGCTGGGCGTTCGGGTTTACCCGAAATTTCGGGTCGGGTTATTCGGGTTTTTTAGAATTCGGGTTTCTAGATCTCATACCCGAAGTTGTCTCTAAAAAATCAATACCCAACATTTTGG
Organism: Thinopyrum obtusiflorum; assembly: GCA_036873465.1. Classification (NCBI taxonomy): domain Eukaryota; kingdom Viridiplantae; phylum Streptophyta; class Magnoliopsida; order Poales; family Poaceae; genus Thinopyrum; species Thinopyrum obtusiflorum. The sequence goes on along the minus strand of JAAAWM010011970.1, from coordinate 134,926 downwards.
GTACCCGAAAATTCGGGTTCGGGTTCGGGTTTACCCGATTTGCCCGAATAGGAGCAGCGGAGTGCAGAGGAAGGAGCACATCGCGTCACTGGCTCCCTGCTACTTGCCGCTCTCAAGCGAGGGCAGTGGGATACGGGGGAACCGGCGACGCATCGCAGGCCGCAGCGGCAGGCGACGCCGGGCGAGGTCAACGCAACGACGGGAACCCGTACGGCGGTGGCGGCTGTGACGGCTTGCAGCGGACGGCAGCGAGTGGCACGGTGATGGTGCAGAGCAAATCCGGAGGCGCAACTCCTCCGGCGGACGCGGGCGGGGTCAGGCAAAGTTCCCAAGTGGCGGCGCTGCACAAAGACGGGCAGCCATGGCTTTCTCGCGTTCATCAGAGAAAGAGAGACGAGGTGAAGAAAGGAAATAGGAGGAGGTAGAAGGGAGGAGAAAGAGGAAATGTGGCGTCTCTCCGGTGACGGTTCAGCGGGATCTGGCCGGCGGTGTTGCATTGAGGGGAACCGGCGGCTCGGGGTTTGGCGGCGGCTATGGTGAATGGCGAATGGGAGTTGGGGGTTGGGGAGTTGGGGCGCGACGTGACCTAGCCTAGGTTTTGCGGGAGGCCGTGCGGGATAGTGGGCTGGGCCTCTTCTACGCGTGCGCGCAGTGCGGGATTTTACTAGGCTGTACAGTTGTTTCGGGCTATTCGGGTACCGTGACCTTATACCCGAATTACCCGAATTAAATTCGGGTTTTCAGATCTGCTACCCGATATAGTGCTCGGGTTTTTCGGGTTCGGGCTATACGGGTTCGGGTTCGGGTTTTTCGGGTTCGGGCTTCGGGTTTCGGGTTTTATGCCCAGCGTGACTCTAGATGCATGCTGGATAGCGGTCGATGTGTGGAGTAATAGTAGTAGATGCAGAATCGTTTCGGTCTACTTGACACGGACGTGATGCCTATATTCATGATCATTGCCTTAGATATCTTCATAACTATGCGCTTTTCTATCAATTGCTCGGCAGTAATTTGTTCACCCGCCGTAATACATGCTATCTTGAGAGAAGCCACTAGTGAAACCTATGGCCCCCGGGTCTCTTTCCTATTATATTGCATCTCTTTTATTTACATCGCATCTCGTTTACTATTTTGCAATCTTTACTTTCCAATCTATACAACAAAAATACCAAAAAAATTTATTTTACTGTCTCTATTAGATCTCACTTTTGCGAGTGACCATGAAGGGATTGACAACCCCTTTATCGCGTTGGTTGCAAGGTTCTTGATTGTTTGTGCAGGTACTAGGTGACTTGTGCATTGTCTCCTACTGGATTGATACCTTGGTTCTCAAAACTGAGGGAAATACTTACGCTACTTTGCTGCATCACCCTTTCCTCTTCAAGAGAAAACCAACGCATGCTCAAGAGGTAGCAGCAATTGCTCCAGTATTGTCACAAAAGATTTTCATTGGACCCGATGCACTAGGTGTGACACCTAGATCGGATATGAACTCCTTCATCCAGACTCCTTCATTTGCTGCTTCCGAAGCAGCTATGTACTCTGCTTCACACGTAGATCCCGCCACGACGCTCTGTTTGGAACTGCACCAACTGATAGCTCCACCATTCAATATAAATACGTATTCGGTTTGTGACTTGGAGTCATCCGGATCAGTGTCAAAGCTTGCATCGACGTAACCATTTACGATGAGCTTTTTGTCACCTCCATAAACGAGAAACATATCCTTAGTCCTTTTCAGGTATTTCAGGATGTTCTTGACCGCTGTCCAGTGATCCACTCCTGGATTACTTTGGTACCTCCCTACTATACTTATAGCAAGGCACACATCAGGTCTGGTACACAGCATTGCATACATGATAGAACCTATGGCTGAGGCATAGGGAATGACTTTCATTTTCTCTCTATCTTCTGTAGTGGTTGGGCATTGAGTCTCACTCAACTTCACACCTTGTAACACAGGCAAGAACCCTTTCTTTGACTGATCCATTTTGAACTTCTTCAAAATCTTATCAAGGTATGTGCTTTGTGAAAGTCCAATTAAGCGTCCTGATCTATCTCTATAGATCTTGATGCCCAATATGTAAGCAGCTTGATCGAGGTCTTTCATAGAAAAACTCTTATTCAAGTATCCTTTTGTGCTATCCAGAAATTCTATATCATTTCCAATCAACAATAGGTCATCCACATATAATATTAGAAATGCTACACAGCTCCCACTCACTTTCTTGTAAATACAGGCTTCTCCAAAAGTCTGTATAAAACCATATGCTTTGATCACACTATCAAAACATTTATTCCAACTCCGAGAGGCTTGCACCAGTCCATAAATGGATCGCTGGAGCTTGCACACTTTGTTAAAACCCTTTGGATCGACAAAACCTTCTTCTAGAAATCCATTCAGGAATGCAGTTTTGACATCCATTTGCCAAATTTCATAATCATAAAATGCGGCAATTGCTAACATGATTCGGACAGACTTAAGCATCGCTACGGGTGAGAAAGTCTCATCGTAGTCAACTCCTTGAACTTGTTGAAAACCTTTTGCAACAAGTCGAGCTTTGTAGACAGTAACATTACCATCAGCGTCGGTCTTCTTCTTGAAGATCCATTTATTTTCTATGGCTTGCCGATCATTGAGCAAGTCAACCAAAGTCCACACTTTGTTCTCATACATGGATCCCATCTCAGATTTCATGGCCTCAAGCCATTTCACGGAATCTGGGCTTATCATTGCTTCCTCATAGTTCGTAGGTTCGTCATGGTCAAGTAACATGACGTCCAGAATAGGATTACCGTACCACTCTGGTGCGGATCTTACTCTGGTTGACCTACGAGGTTCGGTAGTAACTTGATCAGAAGCTTCATGATCATCATCATTAGCTTCCTCACTAATTGGTGTAGGAATCACTGGAACTGATTTCCGTGATGAACTACTTTCCATTAAGGGAGCAAGTACAATTACCTCATCAAGTTCTACTTTCCTCCCACTCACTTCTTTCGAGAAAAACTCCTTCTCTAGAAAGGATCCATTCTTAGCAACGAATATTTTGCCTTCGGATCTGTGATAGAAGGTGTACCCAACAGTCTCCTTTGGGTATCCTATGAAGACACATTTCTCCGATTTTGGGTTCGAGCTTATCAGGTTGAAGCTTTTTCACATAAGCATCGCAGCCCCAAACTTTAAGAAACGACAACTTCGGTTTCTTGCCAAACCACAGTTCATATGGTGTCGTCTCAACGGATTTAGATGGTGCCCTATTTAACGTGAATGCAGCCGTCTCTAAAGCATAACCCCAAAACGATAGCGGTAAATCAGTAAGAGACATCATAGATCGCACCATATCTAATAAAGTGCGGTTACGACGTTCGGACACACCATTACGCTGTGGTGTTCCGGGTGGCGTGAGTTGCGAAACTATTCTGCATTGTTTCAAATGAAGACCAAACTCGTAACTCAAATATTCACCTCCACGATCAGATCGTAGAAACTTTATTTTCTTGTTACGATGATTTTCCACTTCACTCTGAAATTCTTCGAACTTTTCAAATGTTTTAGACTTATGTTTCATCAAGTAGATATACCCATATCTGCTCAAATCATCTGTGAAGGTCAGAAAGTAACGATACCCGCCGCGAGCCTCAACACTCATCGGTCCACATACATCAGTATGTATTATTTCCAACAAGTCTGTTGCTCGCTCCATTGTTTCGGAGAACAGAGTCTTAGTCATCTTGCCCATGAGGCATGGTTCGCAAGCATAAGTGATTCATAATCAAGTGATTCCAAAAGCCCATCAGCATGGAGTTTCTTCATGCGCTTTACACCAATATGACCTAAACGGCAGTGCCACAAATAAGTTGCACTATCATTATTAAACTTATATCTTTTGGCTTCAATACTATGAATATGTGTATCACTACTATCGAGATTCAATAAAAATAGACCACTCATCAAGGGTGCATGACCACAAAAGATATTACTCATATAAATAGAACAATCATTATTCTCTTATTTAAATGAATAACCGTCTCGCACCAAACAAGATCCAATGTTCATGCTTAACGCTGGCACCAAATAACAATTATTCAGGTCTAAAACTAATCCCGAAGGTAGATGTAGAGGTAGCGTGCCGACGGCGATCACATCGACTTTGGAACCATTTCCCACGCGCATCGTCACCTCGTCCTTACTCCTTAGCCAATCTTCACTTAATCCGTAGCCCCTGTTTCGAGTTGCAAATATGAGCAACAGAACCAGTATCAAATACCCAGGCGCTACTACGAGCATTAGTAAGGTACACATCAATAACATGTATATCAAATATACCTTTCACTTTGCCATCCTTCTTATCCGCCAAATACTTGGGGCAGTTCCGCTTCCAGTGACCAGTCCCTTTGTAGTAGAAGCACTCAGTCTCGGACTTAGGTCCAGACTTGGGCTTCTTCACTTGAGCAGCAACTTGCTTGCCGTTCTCCTTGAAGTTCCCCTTCTTCCCTTTGCCCTTCTTCTTGAAACTAGTGGTCTTGTTAACCATCAACACTTGATGCCCCTTCTTGATTTCTACCTCCGCAGCCTTTAGCATCGCGAAGAGCTCGGGAATTGTCTTATCCATCCCTTGCATATTATAGTTCATCACGAAGCTTTTATAGCTTGGTGGCAGTGATTGAAGAACTCTGTCAATGACACTATCAACTGGAAGATTAACTCCCAGTTGAGTCAAGTGATTGTGGTACCCAGACATTTTGAGTATATGTTCACTGACAGAACTATTCTCCTCCATTTTGTAGCTATAGAACTTATTGGAGACTTCATATCTCTCAATCCGGGCATTTGCTTGAAATATTAACTTCAACTCCTGGAACATCTCATATGCTCCATGACGTTCAAAACGTCGTTGAAGTCCTAGTTCTAAGCCGTAAGGCATGGCACACTGAACTATCGAGTAGTCATCAGCTTTGCTCTGCCAGGCGTTCATAACGTCCGGCGTTGCTCCTGCAGTGGGTCTTGCACCTAGCGGTGCTTCCAGGACGTAATTCTTCTGTGCAGCAATGAGGATAATCCTCAAGTTACGGACCCAGTCTGTGTAGTTGCTACCATCATCTTTCAACTTAGCTTTCTCTAGGAACGCATTAAAATTCACCGGAACAGTAGCACGGGCCATTTATCTACAACAACATTGACATGCAAAATACTATCACGTACTCAGTTCATAATAAATTAAAGTTCAATTAATCATATTACTTAAAAACTCCCACTTAGATAGACATCCCCCTAATCATCTAAGTGATCACGTGATCCATATCAACTAAACCATGTCCGATCATCATGAGAGATGGAGTAGTTTTCAATGGTGAACATCACTATGTTGATCATATCTACTATATGATTCACGCTCGACCTTTCGGTCTCAGTGTTCCGAGGCCATATCTGCATATGCTAGGCTCGTCAAGTTTAACCCGAGTATTCTGCGTGTGCAAAACTGTCTTGCACCCGTTGTATGTGAACGTAGAGCTTATCACACCCGATCATCACGTGGTGTCTCGGCACGATGAACTGTCGCAACTGTGCATACTGAGGGAGAACACTTGTACCTTGAAATTTAGTGAGAGATCATCTTATAATGCTACCGTCGTACTAAGCAAAATAAGATGCATAAAAGATAAACATGACATGCAATCAAAATAAGTGATATGATATGGCCATCATCATCTTGTGCCTTTGATCTCCATCTCCAACGCACCGTCATGATCACCATCGTCACCGGCTTGACACCTTGATCTCCATCAAAGCATCGTTGTCTTCTCGCCAACTATTGCTTCTACGACTATCGCTACCGCTTAGTGATAAAGTAAAGCAATTACATGGTGTTTGCATTTCATACAATAAAGCGACAACCATATGGCTCCTGCCAGTTGCCGATAACTGTTACAAAGCATGATCATCTCATACAACAATTTATATATCATCACGTCTTGACCATATCACATCACAGCAAGCCCCGCAAAAACAAGTTAGACATCCTCTACTTTGTTGTTGCAAGTTTTACATGGCTGCTACGGGTTCTAGCAAGAACCGTTCTTACCTACGCATCAAAACCACAACGATTTTTCGTCAAGTGTGCTGTTTTAACCTTTAACAAGGACCGGGCGTGGTTAAACTCGATTCAACTAAAGTTGGAGAAACAGACACCCACTAGCCAGCTGTGTGCAAAGCACGGCGGTAGAACCAGTCTCATGAACGCAGTCATGTAATGTCGGTCTGGGCCGCTTCATCCAACAATACCGCCGAATAAAAGTATGACATGCTGGTAAGCAGTATGACTATTATTGCCCACAACTCTTTGTGTTCTACTCGTGCATATAACATCAACGCATAGACCTGGCTCGGATGCCACTGTTGGGGAACGTAATATTTCAAAAAAAATCCTACGATCACGCAAGATCTATCTAGGAGAAGCATAGCAACGAGCGGGGAGAGTGTGTCCACGTATCCTCATAGACCGAAAGCAGAAGCGTTTAGTAACGCGGTTGATGTAGTCGAACGTCTTCGCGATCCAACCGATCCAAGTACCGAACACACGGCACCTCCGCGATCTGCACACGTTCAGCTCGGTGATGTCCCTCAAACTCTTGATCCAGTTGAGGCCAAGGGAGAGTTTCGTCAGCACGACGGTGTGGTGATGGTGATGATGAAGTTACCGGTGCAGGGCTTCGCCTAAACACTACGACGATATGACCGAGGTGTGTTTCTGTGGAGGGGGGCACCGCACATGGCTAAAAGATCAACTTGTGTGTTCTAGGGTGCCCCCTCCCCACGTATATAAAGGAGGGAGGGAGGAGGCCGGCCAGCCCTAGGAGGCGCGCCCAAGGAGGGGAGTCCTACTAGGACTCCAAGTCCTAGTAGGATTCCACCAAGAGGGAGAGAGGGGGAAGGAAGGAGAGGGAGAGGGAGTAGGAAAGGGGGGCGCCGCCCCCTTCCCTTGTCCAATTCAGACTCCAGGGGGGGCGCGGCCTGCCCTGGCTGCCCTCCTCTCTCTCTAATAGGGCCCATGGTGGCCCATTAGTTCCCCCGGGGGTTCTGGTAACCCCTCTGGCACTCCGGTTTTACCCGAAACTATCCGGAACACTTTCGGTGTCCGAATAACATGGTCCAATATATCAATCTTTATGTCTCGACCATTTTGAGACTCCTCGTCATGTCCGTGATCTCATCCGGGACTTCAAGCAACCTCCGGTCATCAAATCACATAAACTCATAATACAAATCGTCATCGAACTTTAAGCGTGCGGACCCTACGGGTTCGAGAACTATGTAGACAGGGGGGGGGGGGGGGGGGGGGGGGGGGGGGGGGGGGGGGGGGGGGGGGGGGGGGGGGGGGGGGGGGGGGGGGGGGGGGGGGGGGGGGGGGGGGGGGGGGGGGGGGGGGGGGGGGGGGGGGGGGGGGGGGGGGGGGGGGGGGGGGGGGGGGGGGGGGGGGGGGGGGGGGGGGGGGGGGGGGGGGGGGGGGGGGGGGGGGGGGGGGGGGGGGGGGGGGGGGGGGGGGGGGGGGGGGGGGGGGGGGGGGGGGGGGGGGGGGGGGGGGGGGGGGGGGGGGGGGGGGGGGGGGGGGGGGGGGGGGGGGGGGGGGGGGGGGGGGGGGGGGGGGGGGGGGGGGGGGGGGGGGGGGGGGGGGGGGGGGGGGGGGGGGGGGGGGGGGGGGGGGGGGGGGGGGGGGGGGGGGGGGGGGGGGGGGGGGGGGGGGGGGGGGGGGGGGGGGGGGGGGGGGGGGGGGGGGGGGGGGGGGGGGGGGGGGGGGGGGGGGGGGGGGGGGGGGGGGGGGGGGGGGGGGGGGGGGGGGGGGGGGGGGGGGGGGGGGGGGGGGGGGGGGGGGGGGGGGGGGGGGGGGGGGGGGGGGGGGGGGGGGGGGGGGGGGGGGGGGGGGGGGGGGGGGGGGGGGGGGGGGGGGGGGGGGGGGGGGGGGGGGGGGGGGGGGGGGGGGGGGGGGGGGGGGGGGGGGGGGGGGGGGGGGGGGGGGGGGGGGGGGGGGGGGGGGGGGGGGGGGGGGGGGGGGGGGGGGGGGGGGGGGGGGGGGGGGGGGGGGGGGGGGGGGGGGGGGGGGGGGGGGGGGGGGGGGGGGGGGGGGGGGGGGGGGGGGGGGGGGGGGGGGGGGGGGGGGGGGGGGGGGGGGGGGGGGGGGGGGGGGGGGGGGGGGGGGGGGGGGGGGGGGGGGGGGGGGGGGGGGGGGGGGGGGGGGGGGGGGGGGGGGGGGGGGGGGGGGGGGGGGGGGGGGGGGGGGGGGGGGGGGGGGGGGGGGGGGGGGGGGGGGGGGGGGGGGGGGGGGGGGGGGGGGGGGGGGGGGGGGGGGGGGGGGGGGGGGGGGGGGGGGGGGGGGGGGGGGGGGGGGGGGGGGGGGGGGGGGGGGGGGGGGGGGGGGGGGGGGGGGGGGGGGGGGGGGGGGGGGGGGGGGGGGGGGGGGGGGGGGGGGGGGGGGGGGGGGGGGGGGGGGGGGGGGGGGGGGGGGGGGGGGGGGGGGGGGGGGGGGGGGGGGGGGGGGGGGGGGGGGGGGGGGGGGGGGGGGGGGGGGGGGGGGGGGGGGGGGGGGGGGGGGGGGGGGGGGGGGGGGGGGGGGGGGGGGGGGGGGGGGGGGGGGGGGGGGGGGGGGGGGGGGGGGGGGGGGGGGGGGGGGGGGGGGGGGGGGGGGGGGGGGGGGGGGGGGGGGGGGGGGGGGGGGGGGGGGGGGGGGGGGGGGGGGGGGGGGGGGGGGGGGGGGGGGGGGGGGGGGGGGGGGGGGGGGGGGGGGGGGGGGGGGGGGGGGGGGGGGGGGGGGGGGGGGGGGGGGGGGGGGGGGGGGGGGGGGGGGGGGGGGGGGGGGGGGGGGGGGGGGGGGGGGGGGGGGGGGGGGGGGGGGGGGGGGGGGGGGGGGGGGGGGGGGGGGGGGGGGGGGGGGGGGGGGGGGGGGGGGGGGGGGGGGGGGGGGGGGGGGGGGGGGGGGGGGGGGGGGGGGGGGGGGGGGGGGGGGGGGGGGGGGGGGGGGGGGGGGGGGGGGGGGGGGGGGGGGGGGGGGGGGGGGGGGGGGGGGGGGGGGGGGGGGGGGGGGGGGGGGGGGGGGGGGGGGGGGGGGGGGGGGGGGGGGGGGGGGGGGGGGGGGGGGGGGGGGGGGGGGGGGGGGGGGGGGGGGGGGGGGGGGGGGGGGGGGGGGGGGGGGGGGGGGGGGGGGGGGGGGGGGGGGGGGGGGGGGGGGGGGGGGGGGGGGGGGGGGGGGGGGGGGGGGGGGGGGGGGGGGGGGGGGGGGGGGGGGGGGGGGGGGGGGGGGGGGGGGGGGGGGGGGGGGGGGGGGGGGGGGGGGGGGGGGGGGGGGGGGGGGGGGGGGGGGGGGGGGGGGGGGGGGGGGGGGGGGGGGGGGGGGGGGGGGGGGGGGGGGGGGGGGGGGGGGGGGGGGGGGGGGGGGGGGGGGGGGGGGGGGGGGGGGGGGGGGGGGGGGGGGGGGGGGGGGGGGGGGGGGGGGGGGGGGGGGGGGGGGGGGGGGGGGGGGGGGGGGGGGGGGGGGGGGGGGGGGGGGGGGGGGGGGGGGGGGGGGGGGGGGGGGGGGGGGGGGGGGGGGGGGGGGGGGGGGGGGGGGGGGGGGGGGGGGGGGGGGGGGGGGGGGGGGGGGGGGGGGGGGGGGGGGGGGGGGGGGGGGGGGGGGGGGGGGGGGGGGGGGGGGGGGGGGGGGGGGGGGGGGGGGGGGGGGGGGGGGGGGGGGGGGGGGGGGGGGGGGGGGGGGGGGGGGGGGGGGGGGGGGGGGGGGGGGGGGGGGGGGGGGGGGGGGGGGGGGGGGGGGGGGGGGGGGGGGGGGGGGGGGGGGGGGGGGGGGGGGGGGGGGGGGGGGGGGGGGGGGGGGGGGGGGGGGGGGGGGGGGGGGGGGGGGGGGGGGGGGGGGGGGGGGGGGGGGGGGGGGGGGGGGGGGGGGGGGGGGGGGGGGGGGGGGGGGGGGGGGGGGGGGGGGGGGGGGGGGGGGGGGGGGGGGGGGGGGGGGGGGGGGGGGGGGGGGGGGGGGGGGGGGGGGGGGGGGGGGGGGGGGGGGGGGGGGGGGGGGGGGGGGGGGGGGGGGGGGGGGGGGGGGGGGGGGGGGGGGGGGGGGGGGGGGGGGGGGGGGGGGGGGGGGGGGGGGGGGGGGGGGGGGGGGGGGGGGGGGGGGGGGGGGGGGGGGGGGGGGGGGGGGGGGGGGGGGGGGGGGGGGGGGGGGGGGGGGGGGGGGGGGGGGGGGGGGGGGGGGGGGGGGGGGGGGGGGGGGGGGGGGGGGGGGGGGGGGGGGGGGGGGGGGGGGGGGGGGGGGGGGGGGGGGGGGGGGGGGGGGGGGGGGGGGGGGGGGGGGGGGGGGGGGGGGGGGGGGGGGGGGGGGGGGGGGGGGGGGGGGGGGGGGGGGGGGGGGGGGGGGGGGGGGGGGGGGGGGGGGGGGGGGGGGGGGGGGGGGGGGGGGGGGGGGGGGGGGGGGGGGGGGGGGGGGGGGGGGGGGGGGGGGGGGGGGGGGGGGGGGGGGGGGGGGGGGGGGGGGGGGGGGGGGGGGGGGGGGGGGGGGGGGGGGGGGGGGGGGGGGGGGGGGGGGGGGGGGGGGGGGGGGGGGGGGGGGGGGGGGGGGGGGGGGGGGGGGGGGGGGGGGGGGGGGGGGGGGGGGGGGGGGGGGGGGGGGGGGGGGGGGGGGGGGGGGGGGGGGGGGGGGGGGGGGGGGGGGGGGGGGGGGGGGGGGGGGGGGGGGGGGGGGGGGGGGGGGGGGGGGGGGGGGGGGGGGGGGGGGGGGGGGGGGGGGGGGGGGGGGGGGGGGGGGGGGGGGGGGGGGGGGGGGGGGGGGGGGGGGGGGGGGGGGGGGGGGGGGGGGGGGGGGGGGGGGGGGGGGGGGGGGGGGGGGGGGGGGGGGGGGGGGGGGGGGGGGGGGGGGGGGGGGGGGGGGGGGGGGGGGGGGGGGGGGGGGGGGGGGGGGGGGGGGGGGGGGGGGGGGGGGGGGGGGGGGGGGGGGGGGGGGGGGGGGGGGGGGGGGGGGGGGGGGGGGGGGGGGGGGGGGGGGGGGGGGGGGGGGGGGGGGGGGGGGGGGGGGGGGGGGGGGGGGGGGGGGGGGGGGGGGGGGGGGGGGGGGGGGGGGGGGGGGGGGGGGGGGGGGGGGGGGGGGGGGGGGGGGGGGGGGGGGGGGGGGGGGGGGGGGGGGGGGGGGGGGGGGGGGGGGGGGGGGGGGGGGGGGGGGGGGGGGGGGGGGGGGGGGGGGGGGGGGGGGGGGGGGGGGGGGGGGGGGGGGGGGGGGGGGGGGGGGGGGGGGGGGGGGGGGGGGGGGGGGGGGGGGGGGGGGGGGGGGGGGGGGGGGGGGGGGGGGGGGGGGGGGGGGGGGGGGGGGGGGGGGGGGGGGGGGGGGGGGGGGGGGGGGGGGGGGGGGGGGGGGGGGGGGGGGGGGGGGGGGGGGGGGGGGGGGGGGGGGGGGGGGGGGGGGGGGGGGGGGGGGGGGGGGGGGGGGGGGGGGGGGGGGGGGGGGGGGGGGGGGGGGGGGGGGGGGGGGGGGGGGGGGGGGGGGGGGGGGGGGGGGGGGGGGGGGGGGGGGGGGGGGGGGGGGGGGGGGGGGGGGGGGGGGGGGGGGGGGGGGGGGGGGGGGGGGGGGGGGGGGGGGGGGGGGGGGGGGGGGGGGGGGGGGGGGGGGGGGGGGGGGGGGGGGGGGGGGGGGGGGGGGGGGGGGGGGGGGGGGGGGGGGGGGGGGGGGGGGGGGGGGGGGGGGGGGGGGGGGGGGGGGGGGGGGGGGGGGGGGGGGGGGGGGGGGGGGGGGGGGGGGGGGGGGGGGGGGGGGGGGGGGGGGGGGGGGGGGGGGGGGGGGGGGGGGGGGGGGGGGGGGGGGGGGGGGGGGGGGGGGGGGGGGGGGGGGGGGGGGGGGGGGGGGGGGGGGGGGGGGGGGGGGGGGGGGGGGGGGGGGGGGGGGGGGGGGGGGGGGGGGGGGGGGGGGGGGGGGGGGGGGGGGGGGGGGGGGGGGGGGGGGGGGGGGGGGGGGGGGGGGGGGGGGGGGGGGGGGGGGGGGGGGGGGGGGGGGGGGGGGGGGGGGGGGGGGGGGGGGGGGGGGGGGGGGGGGGGGGGGGGGGGGGGGGGGGGGGGGGGGGGGGGGGGGGGGGGGGGGGGGGGGGGGGGGGGGGGGGGGGGGGGGGGGGGGGGGGGGGGGGGGGGGGGGGGGGGGGGGGGGGGGGGGGGGGGGGGGGGGGGGGGGGGGGGGGGGGGGGGGGGGGGGGGGGGGGGGGGGGGGGGGGGGGGGGGGGGGGGGGGGGGGGGGGGGGGGGGGGGGGGGGGGGGGGGGGGGGGGGGGGGGGGGGGGGGGGGGGGGGGGGGGGGGGGGGGGGGGGGGGGGGGGGGGGGGGGGGGGGGGGGGGGGGGGGGGGGGGGGGGGGGGGGGGGGGGGGGGGGGGGGGGGGGGGGGGGGGGGGGGGGGGGGGGGGGGGGGGGGGGGGGGGGGGGGGGGGGGGGGGGGGGGGGGGGGGGGGGGGGGGGGGGGGGGGGGGGGGGGGGGGGGGGGGGGGGGGGGGGGGGGGGGGGGGGGGGGGGGGGGGGGGGGGGGGGGGGGGGGGGGGGGGGGGGGGGGGGGGGGGGGGGGGGGGGGGGGGGGGGGGGGGGGGGGGGGGGGGGGGGGGGGGGGGGGGGGGGGGGGGGGGGGGGGGGGGGGGGGGGGGGGGGGGGGGGGGGGGGGGGGGGGGGGGGGGGGGGGGGGGGGGGGGGGGGGGGGGGGGGGGGGGGGGGGGGGGGGGGGGGGGGGGGGGGGGGGGGGGGGGGGGGGGGGGGGGGGGGGGGGGGGGGGGGGGGGGGGGGGGGGGGGGGGGGGGGGGGGGGGGGGGGGGGGGGGGGGGGGGGGGGGGGGGGGGGGGGGGGGGGGGGGGGGGGGGGGGGGGGGGGGGGGGGGGGGGGGGGGGGGGGGGGGGGGGGGGGGGGGGGGGGGGGGGGGGGGGGGGGGGGGGGGGGGGGGGGGGGGGGGGGGGGGGGGGGGGGGGGGGGGGGGGGGGGGGGGGGGGGGGGGGGGGGGGGGGGGGGGGGGGGGGGGGGGGGGGGGGGGGGGGGGGGGGGGGGGGGGGGGGGGGGGGGGGGGGGGGGGGGGGGGGGGGGGGGGGGGGGGGGGGGGGGGGGGGGGGGGGGGGGGGGGGGGGGGGGGGGGGGGGGGGGGGGGGGGGGGGGGGGGGGGGGGGGGGGGGGGGGGGGGGGGGGGGGGGGGGGGGGGGGGGGGGGGGGGGGGGGGGGGGGGGGGGGGGGGGGGGGGGGGGGGGGGGGGGGGGGGGGGGGGGGGGGGGGGGGGGGGGGGGGGGGGGGGGGGGGGGGGGGGGGGGGGGGGGGGGGGGGGGGGGGGGGGGGGGGGGGGGGGGGGGGGGGGGGGGGGGGGGGGGGGGGGGGGGGGGGGGGGGGGGGGGGGGGGGGGGGGGGGGGGGGGGGGGGGGGGGGGGGGGGGGGGGGGGGGGGGGGGGGGGGGGGGGGGGGGGGGGGGGGGGGGGGGGGGGGGGGGGGGGGGGGGGGGGGGGGGGGGGGGGGGGGGGGGGGGGGGGGGGGGGGGGGGGGGGGGGGGGGGGGGGGGGGGGGGGGGGGGGGGGGGGGGGGGGGGGGGGGGGGGGGGGGGGGGGGGGGGGGGGGGGGGGGGGGGGGGGGGGGGGGGGGGGGGGGGGGGGGGGGGGGGGGGGGGGGGGGGGGGGGGGGGGGGGGGGGGGGGGGGGGGGGGGGGGGGGGGGGGGGGGGGGGGGGGGGGGGGGGGGGGGGGGGGGGGGGGGGGGGGGGGGGGGGGGGGGGGGGGGGGGGGGGGGGGGGGGGGGGGGGGGGGGGGGGGGGGGGGGGGGGGGGGGGGGGGGGGGGGGGGGGGGGGGGGGGGGGGGGGGGGGGGGGGGGGGGGGGGGGGGGGGGGGGGGGGGGGGGGGGGGGGGGGGGGGGGGGGGGGGGGGGGGGGGGGGGGGGGGGGGGGGGGGGGGGGGGGGGGGGGGGGGGGGGGGGGGGGGGGGGGGGGGGGGGGGGGGGGGGGGGGGGGGGACATCTCCACCGTTCAATATAAATACGTATCCGGTTTGTGACTTAGAGTCATCCGGATCAGTGTCAAAGCTTGCATCGACGTAACCATTTACAATGAGCTCTTTGTCACCTCCATAAATGAGAAACATATCCTTAGTCCTTTTCAGGTATTTCAGGATGTTCTTGACCGTTGTCCAGTGACCCACTCCTGGATTACTTTGGTACCTCCCTGGTAAACTAATAGCAAGACACACATTAGGTCTGGTACACAGCATTGCATACATGATAGAACCTATGGCTGAAGCATAGGGAATGACTTTCATTTTCTCTCTATCTTTTGCAGTGGTCGGGCATTGAGTCTGACTCAACTTCACACCTTGTAACACACGCAAGAACCCTTTCTTTGCTTGATCCATTTTTAACTTCTTCAAAACTTTATCAAGGTATGTGTGTCGGTGTCAGAACCGGCGGATCTCGGGTAGGGGGTCCCGAACTATGTGTCTAAGGTTGATGGTAACAGGAGACGGGGGACACGATGTTTACCCAGGTTCAGGCCCTCTCGCTGGAGGTAATACCCTACTTCCTGCTTGATTGATCTTGATGAATATGAGGATTACAAGAGTTGATCTACCACGAGATCATAATGGCTAAACCCTAGATGTATAGCCTGTATGATTGTGATTGCCTCTACGGACTAAGCCCCCCGGTTTATATAGACACCGGAGGGGACTAGGTTTGTACAAAGTCGGTTACAGAGAAAGGAATCTATATATCCGAACGCCAAGCTTGCCATCCACGCAAAGGAGAGTCCTATCCGGACACGGGAGAGAGTCTTCTGTCTTGTATCTTCACAACCCATCAGTCCGGCCCACGTCACACAGGCCGGACGCCCGAGGACCCCCTAATCCAGGACTCCTTCAGTAGCCCCCGAACCAGGCTTCAATGACGAGGTGTCCGGCGTGCAAATTGTCTTCGGCATTGCAAGGCGGGTTCCTCCTCTGGTCATTTCAAAGCACCTGACTTAGAGAACTGTATTCGGCTTGTGATTTAATGTCATGCCCCTCGGCTTCTGTGCCTCCATTGCTTCTGCCTCCACGCGTCGAGCGAATACGAAAGGGCAGGGTATTTTTTGCACATAACACCCCGGCCGTGCAAGAAAGGCATCTATTTAAAGAGATTGGATCTCGGATCCCCTTCCACATCAAGCGGAAAATCCTTAGAGCTTGCCAGGAGAAACCATTCCAACATGGCTAGCGTTCCCAGTTCTTCCTCCCGCCCCCACGGCTCTGAAAAAGGCGACTGGGAGAGATGCTCCGTATCCCACGATCAGCTGGTTAAGCTTCAAACGCAGGGATTTCTTCCCCCCGCGGATCTAGTCCCTGTTCGGGCAGGATTGACCTCCTTCTCTGGCGAAGCCCTGGCAGAAAATTTACCCAATCCGACCAAGGGGGAATGGGTGTGCTTCGGGGGGGGGGGGGGGGGGGGGGGGGGGGGGGGGGGGGGGGGGGGGGGGGGGGGGGGGGGGGGGGGGGGGGGGGGGGGGGGGGGGGGGGGGGGGGGGGGGGGGGGGGGGGGGGGGGGGGGGGGGGGGGGGGGGGGGGGGGGGGGGGGGGGGGGGGGGGGGGGGGGGGGGGGGGGGGGGGGGGGGGGGGGGGGGGGGGGGGGGGGGGGGGGGGGGGGGGGGGGGGGGGGGGGGGGGGGGGGGGGGGGGGGGGGGGGGGGGGGGGGGGGGGGGGGGGGGGGGGGGGGGGGGGGGGGGGGGGGGGGGGGGGGGGGGGGGGGGGGGGGGGGGGGGGGGGGGGGGGGGGGGGGGGGGGGGGGGGGGGGGGGGGGGGGGGGGGGGGGGGGGGGGGGGGGGGGGGGGGGGGGGGGGGGGGGGGGGGGGGGGGGGGGGGGGGGGGGGGGGGGGGGGGGGGGGGGGGGGGGGGGGGGGGGGGGGGGGGGGGGGGGGGGGGGGGGGGGGGGGGGGGGGGGGGGGGGGGGGGGGGGGGGGGGGGGGGGGGGGGGGGGGGGGGGGGGGGGGGGGGGGGGGGGGGGGGGGGGGGGGGGGGGGGGGGGGGGGGGGGGGGGGGGGGGGGGGGGGGGGGGGGGGGGGGGGGGGGGGGGGGGGGGGGGGGGGGGGGGGGGGGGGGGGGGGGGGGGGGGGGGGGGGGGGGGGGGGGGGGGGGGGGGGGGGGGGGGGGGGGGGGGGGGGGGGGGGGGGGGGGGGGGGGGGGGGGGGGGGGGGGGGGGGGGGGGGGGGGGGGGGGGGGGGGGGGGGGGGGGGGGGGGGGGGGGGGGGGGGGGGGGGGGGGGGGGGGGGGGGGGGGGGGGGGGGGGGGGGGGGGGGGGGGGGGGGGGGGGGGGGGGGGGGGGGGGGGGGGGGGGGGGGGGGGGGGGGGGGGGGGGGGGGGGGGGGGGGGGGGGGGGGGGGGGGGGGGGGGGGGGGGGGGGGGGGGGGGGGGGGGGGGGGGGGGGGGGGGGGGGGGGGGGGGGGGGGGGGGGGGGGGGGGGGGGGGGGGGGGGGGGGGGGGGGGGGGGGGGGGGGGGGGGGGGGGGGGGGGGGGGGGGGGGGGGGGGGGGGGGGGGGGGGGGGGGGGGGGGGGGGGGGGGGGGGGGGGGGGGGGGGGGGGGGGGGGGGGGGGGGGGGGGGGGGGGGGGGGGGGGGGGGGGGGGGGGGGGGGGGGGGGGGGGGGGGGGGGGGGGGGGGGGGGGGGGGGGGGGGGGGGGGGGGGGGGGGGGGGGGGGGGGGGGGGGGGGGGGGGGGGGGGGGGGGGGGGGGGGGGGGGGGGGGGGGGGGGGGGGGGGGGGGGGGGGGGGGGGGGGGGGGGGGGGGGGGGGGGGGGGGGGGGGGGGGGGGGGGGGGGGGGGGGGGGGGGGGGGGGGGGGGGGGGGGGGGGGGGGGGGGGGGGGGGGGGGGGGGGGGGGGGGGGGGGGGGGGGGGGGGGGGGGGGGGGGGGGGGGGGGGGGGGGGGGGGGGGGGGGGGGGGGGGGGGGGGGGGGGGGGGGGGGGGGGGGGGGGGGGGGGGGGGGGGGGGGGGGGGGGGGGGGGGGGGGGGGGGGGGGGGGGGGGGGGGGGGGGGGGGGGGGGGGGGGGGGGGGGGGGGGGGGGGGGGGGGGGGGGGGGGGGGGGGGGGGGGGGGGGGGGGGGGGGGGGGGGGGGGGGGGGGGGGGGGGGGGGGGGGGGGGGGGGGGGGGGGGGGGGGGGGGGGGGGGGGGGGGGGGGGGGGGGGGGGGGGGGGGGGGGGGGGGGGGGGGGGGGGGGGGGGGGGGGGGGGGGGGGGGGGGGGGGGGGGGGGGGGGGGGGGGGGGGGGGGGGGGGGGGGGGGGGGGGGGGGGGGGGGGGGGGGGGGGGGGGGGGGGGGGGGGGGGGGGGGGGGGGGGGGGGGGGGGGGGGGGGGGGGGGGGGGGGGGGGGGGGGGGGGGGGGGGGGGGGGGGGGGGGGGGGGGGGGGGGGGGGGGGGGGGGGGGGGGGGGGGGGGGGGGGGGGGGGGGGGGGGGGGGGGGGGGGGGGGGGGGGGGGGGGGGGGGGGGGGGGGGGGGGGGGGGGGGGGGGGGGGGGGGGGGGGGGGGGGGGGGGGGGGGGGGGGGGGGGGGGGGGGGGGGGGGGGGGGGGGGGGGGGGGGGGGGGGGGGGGGGGGGGGGGGGGGGGGGGGGGGGGGGGGGGGGGGGGGGGGGGGGGGGGGGGGGGGGGGGGGGGGGGGGGGGGGGGGGGGGGGGGGGGGGGGGGGGGGGGGGGGGGGGGGGGGGGGGGGGGGGGGGGGGGGGGGGGGGGGGGGGGGGGGGGGGGGGGGGGGGGGGGGGGGGGGGGGGGGGGGGGGGGGGGGGGGGGGGGGGGGGGGGGGGGGGGGGGGGGGGGGGGGGGGGGGGGGGGGGGGGGGGGGGGGGGGGGGGGGGGGGGGGGGGGGGGGGGGGGGGGGGGGGGGGGGGGGGGGGGGGGGGGGGGGGGGGGGGGGGGGGGGGGGGGGGGGGGGGGGGGGGGGGGGGGGGGGGGGGGGGGGGGGGGGGGGGGGGGGGGGGGGGGGGGGGGGGGGGGGGGGGGGGGGGGGGGGGGGGGGGGGGGGGGGGGGGGGGGGGGGGGGGGGGGGGGGGGGGGGGGGGGGGGGGGGGGGGGGGGGGGGGGGGGGGGGGGGGGGGGGGGGGGGGGGGGGGGGGGGGGGGGGGGGGGGGGGGGGGGGGGGGGGGGGGGGGGGGGGGGGGGGGGGGGGGGGGGGGGGGGGGGGGGGGGGGGGGGGGGGGGGGGGGGGGGGGGGGGGGGGGGGGGGGGGGGGGGGGGGGGGGGGGGGGGGGGGGGGGGGGGGGGGGGGGGGGGGGGGGGGGGGGGGGGGGGGGGGGGGGGGGGGGGGGGGGGGGGGGGGGGGGGGGGGGGGGGGGGGGGGGGGGGGGGGGGGGGGGGGGGGGGGGGGGGGGGGGGGGGGGGGGGGGGGGGGGGGGGGGGGGGGGGGGGGGGGGGGGGGGGGGGGGGGGGGGGGGGGGGGGGGGGGGGGGGGGGGGGGGGGGGGGGGGGGGGGGGGGGGGGGGGGGGGGGGGGGGGGGGGGGGGGGGGGGGGGGGGGGGGGGGGGGGGGGGGGGGGGGGGGGGGGGGGGGGGGGGGGGGGGGGGGGGGGGGGGGGGGGGGGGGGGGGGGGGGGGGGGGGGGGGGGGGGGGGGGGGGGGGGGGGGGGGGGGGGGGGGGGGGGGGGGGGGGGGGGGGGGGGGGGGGGGGGGGGGGGGGGGGGGGGGGGGGGGGGAAGGAGCATCAAGTGTTGATGGTCAACAAGACCACCAGTTTCAAGAAGAAGGGCAAAGGAAAGAAGGAGAACTTCAAGAAGAACGGCAAGCAAGTTGCTGCACAAGTGAAGAAGCCCAAGTCTGGACCTAAGCGTGAGACTGAGTGCTTCTACTGCAAAGGGACTGGTCACTGGAAACGGAACTGCCCCAAGTATTTGGCGGATAAGAAGGATGGCAAAGTGAAAGGTATATTTGATATACATGTTATTGATGTGTACTTAACTAATGCTCGCAGTTGCGCCTGGGTATTTGATACTGGTTCTGTTGCTCATATTTGCAACTCGAAATAGGGGCTACGGATTAAGCGAAGATTGGCTAAGGACGAGGTGACGATGCGCGTGGGAAATGGTTCCAAAGTCGATGTGATCGCCGTCGGCACGCTACCTCTACATCTACCTTCGGGATTAGTTTTAGACCTGAATAATTGTTATTTGATGCCAGCGTTAAGCATGAACATTATATCTGGATCTTGTTTGATGCGAGACGGTTATTCATTTAAATCAGAGAATAATGGTTGTTCTATTTATATGAGTAATATCTTTTATGGTCATGCACCCTTGATGAGTGGTCTATTTTTACTAAATCTCGATAGTAGTGATACACATATTCATATATTGAAGCCAAAAGATATAAGTTTAATAATGATAGTGCAACTTATTTGTGGCACTGCCATTTAGGTCATATTGGTGTAAAGCGCATGAAGAAACTCCATGCTGATGGGCTTTTGGAATCACTTGATGCTTGCGAACCATGCCTCATGGGCAAGATGACTAAAACTCCGTTCTCCGGAACAATGGAGCGAGCAACAGATTTATTGGAAATAATACATACTGATGTATGCGGTCCGATGAATACTGAGGCTTGCAGCGGGTATCATTATTTTCTGACCTTCACAGATGATTTAAGCAGATATGGGTATATCTACTTGATGAAACATAAGTCTGAAACATTTGAAAAGTTCAAAGAATTTTAGAGTGAAGTGGAAAATCATCGTAACAAGAAAATAAAGTTTCTGCGATCTGATCGTGGAGGAGAATATTTGAGTTACGAGTTTGGTCTTCATTTGAAACAATGCGGAATAGTTTCGCAACTCACGCCACCCGGAACACCACAGCGTAATGGTGTGTCCGAACGTCATAACCGCACTTTATTAGATATGGTGCGATCTATGATGTCTCTTACTGATTTACCGCTATCGTTTTGGGGTTATGCTTTAGAGACGACTACATTCACGTTAAATAGGGCACCATCTAAATCCGTTGAGACGACACCTTATGAAATGTGGTTTGGCAAGAAGCCCAAGTTGTCGTTTCTTAAAGTTTGGGGCTGCGATGCTTATGTGAAAAAGCTTGGGGGGGGGGGGGGGGGGGGGGGGGGGGGGGGGGGGGGGGGGGGGGGGGGGGGGGGGGGGGGGGGGGGGGGGGGGGGGGGGGGGGGGGGGGGGGGGGGGGGGGGGGGGGGGGGGGGGGGGGGGGGGGGGGGGGGGGGGGGGGGGGGGGGGGGGGGGGGGGGGGGGGGGGGGGGGGGGGGGGGGGGGGGGGGGGGGGGGGGGGGGGGGGGGGGGGGGGGGGGGGGGGGGGGGGGGGGGGGGGGGGGGGGGGGGGGGGGGGGGGGGGGGGGGGGGGGGGGGGGGGGGGGGGGGGGGGGGGGGGGGGGGGGGGAGTTACTACCGAACCTCGTAGGTCAACCAGAGTAAGATCCGCACCAGAGTGGCACGGTAATCCTGTTCTGGAGGTCATGTTACTTGACCATGATGAACCTACGAACTATGAGGAAGCGATGATGAGCCCAGATTCCGCAAAATGGCTTGAGCCATGAAATCTGAGATGGGATCCATGTATGAGAACAAAGTGTGGACTTTGGTTGACTTACCCAATGATCGGCAAGCCATAGAGAATAAATGGATCTTCAAGAAGAAGACTGACGCTGACGCTAATGTTACTGTCTACAAAGCTTGACTTGTTGCAAAAGGTTTTCAACAAGTTCAAGGAGTTGACTACGATGAGACCTTCTCACCCGTAGCGATGCTTAAGTCCGTCCGAATCATGTTAGCAATTGCTGCATTTTATGATTATGAAATTTGGCAAATGGATGTAAAAACTACATTCCTGAATGGATTTCTGGAAGAAGAGTTGTATATGATGCAACCAGAAGGTTTTATCAATCCAAAGGATGCTAACAAAGTGTGCAAGCTCCAGCGATCCATTTATGGACTGGTGCAAGCATCTCGGAGTTGGGATAAACGTTTTGATAGTGTGATCAAGGCATATGGTTTTATACAGACTTTTGGAGAAGCCTGTATTTACAAGAAAGTGAGTGGGAGCTCTGTAGCATTTCTAATATTATATGTGGATGACATGATTGTAAATGATATAGAATTTCTGGATAGCATAAAAGGATACTTGAACAAGAGTTTTTCAATGAAAGACCTCGGTGAAGCTGCTTATATATCGGGCATCAAGATCTATAGAGATAGATCAAGACGCTTAATTGGACTTTCACAAAGCACATACCTTGATAAATTTTTGAAGATGTTCAAAATGGATCAAGCAAAGAAAGGGTTCTTGCCTGTGTTACAAGGTGTGAAGTTGAGTCAGACTCAATGCCCGACCACCGCAGAAGATAGAGAGAAAATGAAAGTCATTCCCTATGCTTCAGCCATAGGTTCTATCATGTATGCAATGCTGTGTACCAGACCTGATGTGTGCCTTGCTATTAGTTTAGCAGGGAGGTACCAAAGTAATCCAGGAGTGGATCACTGGACAGCGGTCAAGAACATCCTAAAATACCTGAAAAGGACTAAGGATATGTTTCTCGTTTATGGAGGTGACAAAGAGCTCGTCGTAAATGGTTACGTCGATGCAAGCTTTGACACTGATCTGGATGACTCTAAGTCACAGACCGGATACGTATTTATATTGAACGATGGAGCTGTCAGTTGGTGCAGTTCTAAGCAAAGCGTCGTGGCGGGATCTACGTGTGAAGCGGAGTACATAACTGCTTCGGAAGCAGCAAGTGAAGGAGTCTGGATGAAGGAGTTCATATCCGATCTAGGTGTCATACCTAGTGCATCGGGTCCAATGACAATCTTTTGTGACAATACTGGTGCAATTGCTTTGGCAAAGGAATCCAGATTTCACAAGAGAACCAAGCACATCAAGAGACGCTTCAATTCCATCCGTGATCAAGTCAAGGAGGGAGACATAGAGATTTGCAAGATACATACGGATCTGAATGTTGCAGACCCATTGACTAAGCCTCTCTCACGAGCAAAACATGATCAGCACCAAGACTCCATGGGTGTTAGAATCATTACTGTGTAATCTAGATTATTGACTCTAGTGAAAGTGGGAGACTGAAGGAAATATGCCCTAGAGGCAATAATAAAGCTGTTATTTATATTTCCTTATATCATGATAAATGTTTATTATTCATGCTATAATTGTATTAACCGGAAACTTAGTACATGTGTGAATACATAGACAAACAGAGTGTCACTAGTATGCCTCTACTTGACTAGCTCGTTAATCAAAGATGGTTAAGTTTCCTAGCCATAGACATGAGCTGTCATTTGATTAAACGGGATCACATCATTAGAGAATGATGTGATTGACAAGACCCATCCGTTAGCTTAGCACGATGATCGTTTAGTTTGCTGCTATTGCTTTCTTCATGACTTATACATGTTCCTATAACTATGAGATTATGCAACTCCCGAATACCGGAGGAACACTTTGTGTGCTATCAAACGTCACAATGTAACTGGGTGATTATAAAGATGCTCTAAAGGTGTCTCCGATGGTGTTTGTTGAGTTGGCATAGATCGAGATTAGGATTTGTCACTCCGATTGTCGGAGAGGTATCTCTGGGCCCTCTCGGTAATGCACAACACTATAAGCCTTGCAAGCAATGTGACTAATGAGTTAGTTGCAGGATGATGCATTATGGAACGAGTAAAGAGACTTGCCAGTAACGAGATTGAACTAGGTATTGAGATACCGACGATCGAATCTCGGGCAAGTAACATACCGATGACAAAGGGAACAATGTATGTTGTTATGCGGTTTGACCGATAAAGATCTTCATACAATATGTGGGAGCCAATATGAGCATCCAGGTTCTGCTATTGGTTATTGACCGGACATGAGTCTCGGTCATGTCTACATAGTTCTCGAACCCGTAGGGTCCGCACGCTTAATGCTCGATGATGGTCGGTATTATGAGTTTATGTGTTTTGATGTACCAAAGGTTGTTCGGAGTCCCGAATGTGATCACAGACATGACGAGGAGTCTCGAAATGGTCGATACATGAAGATTGATATATTGGAAGGCTATGTTTGGACACCGGAAAGGTTTCGGATGAGTTCGGGCATTTTCCGGAGTACCGGGGGGTTACCGGAACCCCCCGGGGGCTTAATGGGCCTACATGGGCTTTAGTGAAAGAGAGAGGAGGCGGACAAGAGGTGGGGCGCACCCCCCAAGCCCAATCCGAATTGGGAGGGGGACCGGCCCCCCTTTCCTTCTTCTCCTCTTCCCCTTCCTTCCCCCTCCTATTAGGACTAGGAAAAGGGGGAACCTACTCCTAGTAGGAGTAGGATTCCCCCCCTTGGGGGCGCACCATGAGGCCGGCTGGCCCCCTCCTCCCGTCATTTATATACAGGGGAGAGGCACCCCATAGACACACAAGTTGATTGTTTAGCCGTGTGCGGTGCCCCCCTCCACAGAATTCCACCTCGGTCATATCGTTGTAGTGCTTAGGAGAAGCCCTGCGTTGGTAACTTCATCATCACGGTCATCACGCCGTCGTGCTGACGAAACTCTCCCTCGGCCTCAGCTAGATCAAGAGTTCGAGGGACGTCACCGAGCTGAACATGTGCAGATCGCGGAGGTGTCGTGTGTTTGGTACTTGATCGGTTGGATCGCGAAGATGTTCGACTACATCAACCGCGTTACTTAACGCTTCCGCTTTCAGTCTACGAGGGTACGTGGACACACTCTCCCCGCTCGTTGCTATGCATCTCCTAGATAGATCTTGCGTGATCGTAGGAAATTTTTTGAAATACTGCGTTCCCCAACAGCTATGTCAATTGAACTCGATGGCGCCGGATAGATCAAATCGGTGGGGCCGAGTTTGACTTTTGGTTTGGGACATATGTGGATATGAGAAAGTGGTTGAGGGTTTTTGGAGCATATCACTAAGCATTTTGAGCAAGCAAGCCATTAAGCAACACCTCATCCCCTTTTAATAGTATTGGCTTTCCTAAGGACTCAATGTGATCTTGGATCACTCAAATGAAAATGTAGAGCCTTGAGCTTGAGCCAATATGTGTCCTTAGCATTTTGAGGGGTCCACATTCCTAATCCATGCCATACCAATCATTGAACTTTCTGAAATGATCATCTTGGAATAGCATTAGTTCAATGAGCTATATGTTGTTAGTAATTACCAAAACCACCCATGGATAGTTGCACTTTCAATCTCCCCCTTTTTGGTAATTGATGACAACATATAGATCAAAGCTTCGACAAATGATAATAAGATTTAAATACATCACCGTTTTGAGAAGTATGTGATAAGCAAGAGCTCCCCCTAAATTTGTGCATTATTTAAGATTTGCTTTTGAATGCAAATGCACAATCGATTAGGATCATGGGTTACTCTTCCATGTCACATACATCTTGGTGGAGCGCTCAAAATGATAGGAATTAAAACATTCACTCATCACCAAGCAAAGTGAATGATCATATAGGGATATAAAAGATAATATCATCCTATCAAACATTAAAGTATGATATGATCAAACACATGATCATATAAGTATCTCACACACAGACATAGAGTATCAAACGAGCACACACAAAAGCATCAATCAAATGATCAAATGGCAAGAGAGACAAAGAAGCAAAACACTCTCTCTCGAAGCCTATGATCTATACATTTCTCCCCCTTTGGCAACAAGTTACCAAAAAGTTTGAAAATGCATAGTGCTATGCGTCTCCCTAGGCTTGATCTTCGGGAGGTGGTGTAGAGAGGACTCTAAGGACGAAGGCATCAGTAGACGTTGTTGGAGCTGGTGGAGTGGCAACTGGAGGTGGCACTGAAGCTGTTGCTGCTGGTGCTGAAGTAGTTGCTCTGGTGTCAGGCATGGGCACTGCAGCAGACCTCTGACCTCTAGGCACTCTGCAAAAAGCATCTATGGTACCCAGTCCTTTCTTCTCCTCTGCTTCCTCCTGGAGCTGCTCAACTGCAGTCTGTATCTCAGTTACTTTCAGATCAAGATCATAAAACTTGGTCTCAATGATCCTTTCCAAGCTCTCCTGATTCTGAGTCAGGGTGGCCAAGCCCTTCTCAATCCTCAAAGTTGCTTGAATCAGATAGGCTAGCTGATCTTGTTTTGACTTTAGAAAAACTTGAGATGCCTCCTCAACACGCTTTTTCTGCCTTTGCCTTTGCTCTCTTCTCTTGTGCTTGCACTGATGTAGGATCATCTTCATTCATTACAAGTGTTATCTTCAAATTCTGGCCTCAAAGGTAAGTGCTCCTTGTCCAATAAATAGGTGCCTGTGCCCATCTTGGAGTTGCTGAGCACCTGAATGTGTGGAGCATACCCACAAGATCTCTTCTGATCTGCAGCTGTCCTTTTGATTGTCTCAACAATCGGACTCATGACCTTGAATTTCTGAGGAACATCAAATATCTGCAGCAAGTTGATTGAATGTTCTCTGATCATCTTGTGATCTCCAGATTTAGGTAACAGAGTATGCCTCAAGATTGTGTTAATTGTGGCTAGACCAGACAACAAGTAATGCACAGATCCAAACTTGTGTGTCTCCAAAGCTTTGTCTAGGATCTCCTTGTACATGTTTGCCATAAAGTTATGGTCTTTCTTCTTCTTGGCATACACATCCAAATCATCCTCATGCTCTTCAGGGGCTTTTATCAACTTGGCCCACTCATCAACAATTGACTGGTACCTTGTATCTTCAGACATCCAAACAATTCTACCATCTGGATAGAAATGAGCAGTGGAGTAGAACTGCATAATGAGCTCATCATTCCACTTGGTAAGCTTCTGTCCCACAAACTTGTCAACTCCACAAGCTTTGAAGCTTTCATGCACTCCTGGAAAATAATATTCATTCTCATCAATGAATTCCCAATCAACCCACTTCATATCACAGACTATAGGTTTCTTATCCAACAGAATGGTCTCATAGAAATCTTGTTGTTCTTTGGTGTGGAACCTGTAGTCCATAGCAGTCTTCCTTCTCACAGCATAGGGATCAGACTATCTCCAAAGTCTCAGACCTGCATCCTTCTTGAAGCTCATATCCTCTGCCACTGGATGAGTGTCATTATGGTCTGGAATCTTTGGTTTCAGTTTCCTCAGCACTTGGGCTTCAGCATCTTCTTCTTCAACTTCAGGCACTGGGGCCTTGTTCTTCTCTTCAGTTGGGATGTTCCTGGTGCTTCTCTTGGGCTTAGAAGGCTTTTGAGCTTGAGCAGTAGCTTTGGGGGCAGTCTTGGGCTTTGAAGGAGCAGCCCCTGACTTGATAGCACCCCCCATAAGCTTTTGGGACTTGGGTGCTGGTGCAGCATCCTCTTCCTCTTCATCTTCTTCTGAGTCTCTCACCATGGTTGATTTTCCAAGAACTTTTGCAGTTGTGGTTCTTGCCCTTTTCTTCCTTTTGCCACCAGCCACATCATCATCTGACTGTTCAATTGTGAACTGCATGGTTTCTCCTATTGGAACTTTCCCTGGCTTGGATGTTGGCACTCTTTTGGAAGGTGCCTTCTTGTGCAACCCAGGCTTGGTTGCAGCAGCAGTGCCATATTCCTTCTTCAGGACTTTCTTCTTGGAGTTCACTTCCTCCTCTGTAGCCACATAGTCCTCATCCTCAGAATCCGAGGTTCTCTTCTTCCTTGATCTGGTGGCTGCCTTGGGCAAATTACTGGGAGTGCTCCTGCTGGCCTCATCATAGCTGCCTGAGGGACTAGTTCCCTCACTCATTTGCACTTGCTCTTCTGATTTGTTCTGGCTATCACTCTGGTCAGACATTCTGGCAAGCAACCTGACAGTAGACCCTGTGAATAGATATAGATGAGGTAGAATGGATGAGCATCACAAAGTGCATAGATTTTGCAAAACAGATGAGTCAAAAACTTAGTTTTAGTTCTCCACAGAAATCATTTCGGAGCTACCGATTTGTCAAACTCGGTGATACCGAAGCAACTTTTGGAGTCTAAACTAGTGAACTCGGTAAGACCGAGTCACAGTTCGGTGGCTCCAAGATTGCTAGGGTTTCACTGAGAGTTGAATTCGGTCGCACCGATTTGCAATTTTCGGTCAGACCGAAAAACGCATGTGCAATGGCCTAAGCCAAATCGGTGAGACCGATTTCTACAACTCGGTCGGTCTGAGATGAGTTCGGTGGAAACCTAACCCTAAATTTTTGAATCAAGCCTAACCTAAAGGAAGTTTTCTCTGGATAGATTGATTTCATACGTGGTAAAGATCATGGCAAAGCAATGTGCTAGGAATCGGAGTAAGGAATTAGCACAAAAGATCAAACTCATACCCTAGTTTGGCGGGAGTTTGCTACGGCGACAACGGCGGGGCAGAATCTCGTTGACGGCAATGGAAACCAGCGGCGGGAGGTCGCTGGTAACGAGAAGACGATCCGGAGACCCGAGGCGGCAGAGCAGGATATGCGCGGGATGGAGGGTTTTGAAGAAATTTCCAAAATCTCACCCGTGGGTATATATATCCTGACCCTGTCGGTGTGACCGAGTGGAACAACTCGGGGGGGGGGGGGGGGGGGGGGGGGGGGGGGGGGGGGGGGGGGGGGGGGGGGGGGGGGGGGGGGGGGGGGGGGGGGGGGGGGGGGGGGGGGGGGGGGGGGGGGGGGGGGGGGGGGGGGGGGGGGGTCATCTCTTCACTTCCTAAGCCGGCAATCTCATTTGTGATGCAAATCGGTTGCACCGAGATTGAAAACCTAGATCAACTCAGTGAACGCGGTGTGACCGAAGTGGATGGATCGGTCATACCGAAATGCACAGAGAGGTTTTGGAAGTTTAAGTCTATGACGAATCGGGGACTCCGAGTGCTCCTCACACAGAGTGGTTCGAATCTGACTTGATCAAACTTTGTGATGTAGCATAAATAGAGCTTGAGACGAGAAAAGCATAGATAGCTAGAGGAAGTTCTTAGGCATTCTTGTCCATCCACTTGGCAAAAGAGAAAGAGCCAATCAATCAAAACAACAAGTGGATGTCCTCGAATGAGTAAAATATGCAATCAACATGCTCACACAATAAAATGGCAAATGAAATATGTGGCAAAGCATGCACAAACACTCTAGCATCTATCAAGCAATTGGCGGTGACTAGGTCATCTATATATGAGTATATTGACTTAGGAGTCAAATGAGAACTTTTGATCATAGGTCATACTCATCGTTTAAGCACAAGTGGGGTTACCACTTTTACATAAAGCATTCTTGTGTTCACACCATTAGAGTGGCTTTAGCTCAATTGATTAGAGTAAAGCTCCCCCTAGATGTGATATCCCCCCTAAGAGGGATGAACTAACCTTGGGTTTTGTCGATGATGACTTCATGTAGATGTTGAAGATGTGGATGCTCAATGTTGATGTAGATCATTTGGAGCAATCCATTTGAGTGAGTTGCACTTTCAATACCTACACGGGTTAGTCCCACAAGGAACAAACAAGGATATCCATAGACATAGAGTGATGTTCACACAAGATGATGTCCATGAAAGCATTAGGTTACCTTGTCCCTTGTCTTACCAACAAGAGGGTTTGTGACTCCTTGAACTAGTACAAGATGTGGAAGTTGTTTGCACTTGTCCTTGCCAAGATGATATGAGTGAAGTATGTTGGCGGAGTCACCCTCAAGAACTCTCTAGTTCTTCTTCTTCGGGATCCACATCATCTTGATGGGAATCCTTGGAGTTGTAGTCGTACTTGACGTAGTAGAATTTGATGTAGTCTTGGGAACCCACTTGACCAAGTCCTTAGGAGCTTCTTCAAATGCATCAATCTCCTCTTGAAGCTTGTCCTTGCCTTTTTGCTTGTGGTCTTGTGGTGGAAGATCATCTTGAGCTTGTGTCCCTTGGAAAGAAGTAGAATCATACTTCTCTTGTTGAGGAACAAACTTCGTCTTGGGGTATTGATCTTCTTCCCACTCAACTCCATTGGCATTGAACTTTCGTTCAAAACAAAAACCTTGATTCGTTCGATGCCTTCCTTGCTTGCGTACAATTTCCTCAAATTGCTTACTTCCAGCAAGGCTCTTGTAAACACCTTTCTCTATAATTCCCTTCAATAAGCTATTTTCTTGCTCAAGTGTAACTTGGCTAAGAGAATCATTAGTGGAGTCAAGAGAACTACTAGAAGCAACAATATTGGATTTAACCTGACTATTGTTACTACTAGAAGAAGAATCTTTCTTACTCTTGTTGCTAGATTTAACTTGTGGCATGTAAGTAGACAAGAGTAAATGCTTGGCAATGTAAGAAGAACTTTTCTTGCGAAGATCATCATTGATTACTTTTCAGAACCCATGCTCTTGCTCAAGGTTGAGCTTTTCAAAGCGTAGCTTCTCATGAGTCTTTAAAAGTTCTCGATGGTCTTCCAAGGTAGTTTCATGAGCTAACTTAAGAGTGTTTAGTTCTTTAGTTAGACGCTCAATCTCCTTCTTATCATCATCATTCGTTTTATCTTGATTAACATGATTAATTGCAAGTTCATCATAGTTTTCATCACTAGAGTTGTTAACAAGTAAATCATCATCACCTAGCAAGTCATCTTCATCACTATTGAAATCAACATACTCGGGGTGTGATACCTTTGGGCCTTTAGCCATGAAGCATCTTCCAATTCCTTCATTTGGTGAGTCAAATATGTCGTAGGAGTTGGTTGACACAAGTGCTAGACCGGCAACACCTTCATCTTGAGTATATTCGGAGTCGGAGTGATAACTTCTTTCGGAGTGATGGTCAGAGTCGGAGCCGGATACCCATTCACCAACATGAGCTTGATGTCTTCATTTTGTGTAGCTCCTTGATGATTTGTCCTTCCTTTCTGAATCCTTGCTTCTCCGAGAGGTTCTTCGTTCATAACGATCATCTCTACTCCTCCTTTCTCTTGGTGGTGATTCTTCTCTTCTACTTCTCCTTTTGGGTGAATCTTCTCTTCGTTTGTAGGGAGCCGTACACTCATTGGAGTAGTGTCCGGGTCTTCCACAATTGTAGCAATTACGTTCACGACTAGAAGATCTTTTGTCATTGTAGGACCTTGACTTGGAGCTTCTTTCCTTGCTTCTACTCTTGTAGAACTTGTTGAAATTCTTCACCATTAGGCTCAACTCCTCATTGAAGGTTTGTTTCTCACTTGATGATGTAGGAGTATCACATCAGGCTTTGTAAGCACCACTTGACTTATTGTGAAGCTCTTCCTTATCCTTGAGTGACATCTCATGAGCAACAATTCTTCCAATGACTTCTGTAGGCTTGAGATCTTTGTAATTTGGCATCATTTGGATCAATGTGCACACGGTATCATATTTTCCATCCAAGGCTCTTAGGATCTTCTTCATGATGAATCTATCGGTCATCTCTTCACTTCCTAAGCCGGCAATCTCATTTGTGATGAGAACAAGCCTAGAGTACATTTCAGCGACACCTTCACCATCCTTCATTTTGAACTTGTCAAGTTGACTCTGAAGCACATCCAATTTGGATTCCTTGACGGAGTCTGTACCTTCGTGCATATCAATCAAAGTATCCCAAATTTCCTTTGCATTCTCAAGACGGCTGATTTTGTTGAATTCTTCGGGGCACAATCCGTTGAAGAGGATATCGCAAGCTTGAGCATTGTATTGCAGCATCTTCAACTCGTCCGCGGTAGCTTCACGGTTCGGTTCTCTCCCATCAAACAATTCACCTTGCAAGCCAATACACACAATAGCCTAAACAACGGGGTTATGTCCAAGAATATGCATTTTCATCTTATGCTTCCAACTAGCAAAATTAGTGCCATCAAAGTAAGGACCTCTACGGTGGTAATTTCCCTCGCTAGACGCCATACTCTCCTAGGTTGTGAAACCAAGGCTATGATCACCAAAAGCTATAGAAATCAAGGCAAATGGAGACCAAAGCTCTGATACCACTTGTAGGATCGAAAGTATGTATAGAGGGGGGTGATTAGACTACTTGACCAAATGAAAATCTAGCCTTTTCCCAATTTTAAGTCTTGGCAGATTTTAGCAACTTAGCACAAGTCAAGCAATCAACCTACACATGCAAATCTAAGAGTATAGCAGCGGAATGTAAAACATTTGCATATGAAGGTAAAGGGAGGAGTTTGGAGGGAGCAAACGCAATGTAGACACGGAGATTTTTGGCGTGGTTCTGATAGGTGGTGCTATCGTACATCCACGTTGATGGAGACTTCAACCCATGAAGGGTAACAGTTGCGCGAGTCCACGGAGGGCTCCACCCATGAAGGGTCCACGAAGAAGCAACCTTGTCTATCCCACCATGGCCATCGCCCACGAAGGACATGCCTCACTAGGGTAGATCTTCACGAAGTAGGCGATCTCCTTGCCAGTACAAACTCCTTGGTTCAACTCCACAATCTTGACGGAGGCTCCCAAGTGACACCTAACCAATCTAGGAGACACCACTCTCCAAAAGGTAATAGATGGTGTGTTGATGATGAACTCCTTGCTCTTGTGCTTCAAATGATAGTCTCCCCAACACTCAACTCTCTCTCACGGATTTGGATTTGGTGGAAAGATGATTTGAGTGGAAAGCAACTTGGAGAAGGCTAGAGATCAAGATTTATGTGGTTGGAATGGAATATCTTGATCTCAACACATGAGTAGGTGGTTCTCTCTCAGATAATGTATGCTGGAAGTGTAGGCATGTTCTGATGGCTTTCCTCATGAATGAAGGAAGGGTGGAGGGGTATATATAGCCTCCACACAAAATCTAACCGTTACACACAATTTACCAAACTCGGCGGGACCGAATCAGAAAACTCGGTCGGACCGATTTAGTTCAAAATGTGAACGTTAGGCTTTTCGGTGGGACCTACATGTCAACTCGGTGGGACCGATTTAATTAGGGTTAGGGCATAACGTAATCTCGGTGAGACCGATTACACAAACTCGGTGGTACCGACTTTGGTAATAAGCTAACCAGAGAGTTGGTCAGGCAAACTCGGTGGGACCGATTCGCTCATTTCGGTGAGACCGAAATGTTACGAAGGGGAAACAAAGAGTTTGCATTGCGAACTTGGTGGGACCGATCGCTCATCTCGGTTGGACCGAAATGTTACGAAGGGAAACAGAGAGTTTGCAATCCCATCTCGGTGAGACCGAGATCCCTATCGGTGAGACCGAAGTGACTAGGGTTTCTGGCAGTGGCTATGTCAAATGAACTCGGTGGCGCCGGATAGATCAAATCGGTGGGGCTGAGTTTGACTTTTGGTTTGGGACATATGTGGATATGAGAAAGTGGTTGAGGGTTTTTGGAGCATATCACTAAGCATTTTGAGCAAGCAAGCCATTAAGCAACACGTCATCCCTTTTAATAGTATTGGCTTTCCTAAGGACTCAATGTGATCTTGGATCACTAAAATGAAAATGTAGAGCC
Organism: Thinopyrum obtusiflorum; assembly: GCA_036873465.1. Taxonomy (NCBI): domain Eukaryota; kingdom Viridiplantae; phylum Streptophyta; class Magnoliopsida; order Poales; family Poaceae; genus Thinopyrum; species Thinopyrum obtusiflorum. The sequence goes on along the minus strand of JAAAWM010011970.1, from coordinate 102,533 downwards.
TTGAGCTTGAGCCAATATGTGTCCTTAGCATTTTGAGGGGTCCACATTCCTAATCCATGCCATGCCAATCATTGAACTTTCTGAAATGATCATCTTGGAATAGCATTAGTTCAATGAGCTATATGTTGTTAGTAATTACCAAAACCACCTAGGGGTAATTGCACTTTCAAAGACGGTGACAAGAAAGTCGAGCAAGGGCCATCCCCTTCGACCACGGCGACGAGCACGAACCTCTTCAACAACATGAAGATGACGCCCATATTGGACTCATACTCCGAGGCAATCTACGCGAACGCACATGAGACCTTCTGTTTGATCTCGGAGGAGAGTGATGATTTGCCACTTCCTACGGCATTCATCTTTGGAGTCGATAGGGATGAGGAGGTTGAGCATGGGACTATCCCTTCAACCAAGGCGGCGATAGGAGTTGAGCATGGAGACATTTGTGATGACCCACAAGTATAGGGGATCAATTGTAGCTCTTTTCGATAAGTAAGAGTGTCAAACCCAACGAGGAGCAGAAGGGAATGACGAGTAGTTTTTAGTAAGGTAATGTCTGCAAGTGCTGAAATTGTAAGTAGCGAGTAGTTTGATAGCAAGGTAATTTGTCACGAGCAAGTAACGATAATTGTAACAAGTATGCAGCAAGGTAGCCAAATCCTTTTGAGGCAAAGGACAGGCCAAAACGGTCTATTATGATAAGCAAAGCGTTCTTGAGGGTACACGGGAATTTCATCTAGTCACTTTCATCATGTTTGTTTGATTTGTGTTCGCTACTTTGATAATTTGATATGTGGGTGGACCGGCGCTAAGGTGTTGTTCTTACTTGAACAAACCTCCTACTTATGATTAACCCTCCCGCAAGCATCCGCAACTACGAGAAAAGTATTAAGAATAAATTCTAACCATAGCATTAAACTCTAGGATCCAATCGGTCCCTTACGGAATAGTGCATAAACTTGGGTTTAAGTTTCTGTCACTCTCGCAACCCACCATCTATTTACTACTCCACAATGCATTCCCTTAGGCCCAAATATGGTGAAGTGTCATGTAGTCGACGTTCACATGACACCACTAAGGGAATCACAACATACATACTATCAAAATATCGAACACATATCAAGTTCACATGATTACTTGCAACATGATTTCTCCCGTGACCTCAAGAACAAAAGTAACTACTCACAAACAATAAACATGCTCATGATCAGAGGGGTATTAATATGCATAATGGATATGAACATATAATCTTCCACCAAATAAACCATATAGTAATCAACTACAAGATGTAATCAACACTACTAGTCACCCCCTAGCACCAATCTATAGTTACGGTAACAAGATTGAATACAAGAGATGAACTAGTGTTTGAGATGAGATGGTGCTGGTGAAGATGTTGATGGAGATTTCCCTCCCCAAGATGGGAGAGTTGTTGGTGATGATGATGACGATGATTTCCCCCTCTGGGAGGGAAGTTCCCCCGGCAGAATCGCTCCGCCGGAGGGCAAAAGTGCTCCTGCCCAAGTTCCGCCTCGAGACGGCGGCGCTCCGTCCCGAAAGTCTTCTCCTTATTTTTTCTAGGTCAAAATGACTTATATACCAGAAGATGGGCACCGGAGGTGGGCCGAGGAGGCCACAACCCACCAGGGCGCGCCAGGGGGGCCTGGCGCGCCTAGGTGGGTTGTGCCCACCTGGTGGGCCCCTCTGGTGATTATTGGCTCCGATATTTCTTAAATAATCCATAAAAAATCTCCGTGAAGTTTCAGCTCATTTGGAGTTGTGCAAAATAGGTGGCCTGACGTAGCTTTTTCAGGTCCAGATTTCCAGCTGCCGGAATTCCCCCTCTTGGTGTGTACCTTGCAAATTATGAGAGAAAAGGCATTAGAATTACTCCAAAAAGCATTATTATGGATAAAAACATTATAAATAACAGTAAGAAAACATGATGCAAATTGGACGTATCAACTCCCCCAAGCTTAGACCTCGCTTGTCCTCAAGCGAAACCGAAATCGAAAAACATGTCCACATGCTTTGAGAGAGAGAGGTGTCGATAAAAACAAAATACGGACATAGAAGCATCATGTTGATTATTATAACAGCAACAAAATTAAACATAGGACTTTTATCACAGAACTTTTATCATACACTTCCCATGAATAAGTAACAGTTCATGACATAATCGAAGTATAAAGCAAAAACTCTATTAGAAACCAACAAACTATGTTCTCAGTCAACTTTACAACTACAATTCATCATATTTTCAGGAAGGGTCACGTGTCGGAGTCTTTAGGCAAGTCCACATACTCAACCATCATATAGTCTTCTATGATTGCTAACACTCACCGAGTACATATGAGCAAAATGTTTCAACCGGACACATAAAAAGATAGGGGCTTATAGTTTCGCCTCCCAACATACTCACCTCAAGGGTGATGTCAACAATAATGACTCATGCTATCTATATTCAACTGGACATATGTGCCTAGATCTTTCCTCACCACATGATGCTTGCCAAAAGAGAAAAAAATAAAAGGAATAGATGGAAAACTTTGACTCTTTGCATAAAAGTAGATACATAAAAGTAAAAGATAGGCCCTTCGCAGAGGGAAGCAGAGGTTGCCATGCGCTTATTTGTTTGCATGCTCAACCCCTTAGTGCAAAAGAACGTCATGTTACATTGCCCCTTAAGATGACAGCCTTTATTATGCAGTCTGTCGCTTTTATTCTTTGTCATCCAAGTTCGTGCAACGCTCAATTTTCTCTTACACTAAAAGATCTCACATATTTAGAAGCAATTCTTATTGCCTTTTTGCACCGATGACAACTTACTTGAGGGATCTTGTTCAATCCCTAGGTAGGTATGGTGGACACTTGAAAAAGGTTTGGGTTTAAGGGTTTTTGGATGCACAAGTAGTATCTCTACTTAGTGCGGAATTTTCGGCTAGCAAAGATAAGGGGCAAGCATCACATGTTAAAGGATCTATGACAATATGACTTCTATGTGAATATAAACATACATAAACCATTACGTTGTCTTCCTTGTCCAACGTCAACAATTTTGGCATATAATATTTTGATGAGGGCTCACAATCACAAAAGATTTCTAGGATAGTATATTTATATGTGAATCTTCCCTTCCCTTATTAATTCTTTCATGAGTTGCATCACTGACCAATGCTATGTTTGTCAATCTCTAATAAAATTTTCTTACTTATACTTTTCCTTATGTGGTGCTATCACCTACCATAGGATTAGTATATGATCTTATTGATTTATTTCCTTTCTTTTATTTGCTTTCTTTCTCTTTTTCTTTTCTTTATTTGCAACATGAAAGTAAAGAAAGTAAAAACTCGAACTAACTTTATTATATAACTTGCACACGAAAACAATGATAGATCACTAAGCAAACTCTCAAAGAAGAAAGGATCGAACTAAACTTTATTCGTCTAAGCAAGAGATTGGACTAGGATAAGTAAAAGCAAAAAGATAGTGGGATGATACGATACCGGGGCACCTCCCCCAAGCTTGGCGGAAACCAAGGGCAGTGCCCATACCCGATACTCAGTTCTCCTTTGGTGGTGAAGAAGGTGATGAAGCGATCCTGTCCTTAAGGGTCAAGAGATCCTGCAGCCAACGGATGATGCTCCGAAGATGGATAATATGCTCTTGATGCTGAATATTGTCGCGAGTGAGATGCTTATTGTAGGTGAACTATTTCAAAGACTCGAAAAGATTCAATCTCAGCAGGGGTAAGGTGAGTAAGATAGGGTTTAAGGATATCTTCCTCCTCCTCCTCGGCCAACAGTGCTTGTGTTGCCACCGGGGGTGGATCTACACTGGTGCGCGTCGGTCCTAAACAAACGGTTTTTAACCCCTTTCCGCGACGGCATTTGGAACCGTCGCCAAGTGAGTGTGTGCGATAGGGTGTCCTTCCCACACGACCCAGAAATCATCGGGGATAGGCCCTCCTGGGACCCAGGCTGGGGCCGTGTGCGATCGGGCGAGGCATCGAAACCCAATCATTTTCGTAGGTATGTATATCCCACACGATAATCCAAGAAAATCATTTCTGTAGGTATGTACATCCCACACAGTGAATCCCAGAAAAACATTTCCGTAGGTATGTATATCACACACAGTCAATCCAAGGAATACGTTTCCGTTCTTATGTACATCCCACACAGTCAATCTAGGGAAAACGTTTCCGTTCGGATGTACATCCCACACAGTTTTATGTATATGCTCGTGTGTGAAAGGTGTAACTATCACACACGCTCTGCCTTGGTTAACTGTTTGCTTTCATTAAGTACATCACACACGATTTGATGTAGAAAACTGTGTGGCATTGGACTATCCATCACAAGCGCTTTTACTGCCAGAACCATTTGCAAAGTTCCATGAATGTCTGTTCTCTTTTTATTTTTGCCTATAATTTATTATTCTAATTGGAAATTTTGAAATATGAAACGTGCAATTCAAATTCTCAGCACAATGGTTCAACAACGAATCCATAAATAAAATTGCCAGTACAATGGGGGGGGGGGGGGGGGGGGGGGGGGGGGGGGGGGGGGGGGGGGGGGGGGGGGGGGGGGGGGGGGGGGGGGGGGGGGGGGGGGGGGGGGGGGGGGGGGGGGGGGGGGGGGGGGGGGGGGGGGGGGGGGGGGGGGGGGGGGGGGGGGGGGGGGGGGGGGGGGGGGGGGGGGGGGGGGGGGGGGGGGGGGGGGGGGGGGGGGGGGGGGGGGGGGGGGGGGGGGGGGGGGGGGGGGGGGGGGGGGGGGGGGGGGGGGGGGGGGGGGGGGGGGGGGGGGGGGGGGGGGGGGGGGGGGGGGGGGGGGGGGGGGGGGGGGGGGGGGGGGGGGGGGGGGGGGGGGGGGGGGGGGGGGGGGGGGGGGGGGGGGGGGGGGGGGGGGGGGGGGGGGGGGGGGGGGGGGGGGGGGGGGGGGGGGGGGGGGGGGGGGGGGGGGGGGGGGGGGGGGGGGGGGGGGGGGGGGGGGGGGGGGGGGGGGGGGGGGGGGGGGGGGGGGGGGGGGGGGGGGGGGGGGGGGGGGGGGGGGGGTTGCCCCATACGCAAAAGGGATCGAAGCATGGATCAGTACCGCTCATATATGTACCTACAAGCAACCAGTAAATGTTAGAAGCTAAACTGAGATTGCACAAATGTTGTAAAATACAACTACCTATGTTCCTAAGTACAAGTATTTTTTTTTGAGATTTCAATATGAACTACATACGGATGTATATAGAATTATAGATATAGTTTAGATTAAAATCTAGATTCACTCATTTTGCTCCTTATGTAGTCTATATTGGAATCTCTAAAAATACTTATATTTAGGAATAGATGGTGTATAAGACATGGGATGCAGCTAACCTCTACGGCAAACAACAGCATCGCCCATTGTAGCCCTGTGTAAGTACATGGAAAGCCAATGTTAACTACAACAGGGTTAACATCCATCAAAAATAGCAAATGGTAATAAAACGGCAGCATCTATAGTGATATCTTCATTTCGAAAGAGTAGCACGGTAGCAAAGGGACGGATTAAAAAATGGATACAACTGTTAATTGCAACAGGCTTAACAACATCCTAATTCATGTTTTGTAAGTTTGTAAGCATGTAGATATTGCAAAGGAAATATCGCACAGGTAACTGACTTATGGGTCATTAACGCAAAAAAAACGCAGACGGGTACGGCATAGAAACCGTGTGTTTTGTGATCTTCTAATGATTAACGCAAAAAAACGCACACGGACACACATGCTAATCAATGCTCAAAGCCCTCAAAGGATGCTCTTACCGACATTGTATGTTAATACTACAAACTTAAAGTACTACTGGTAATTTGCTCTAATACTACAAACTTAAACTACTTCTCACATACTGCCATCAGGGCATGCTGGCCAGACGCCGGCGTTCTCCTTCCCGGCCTTGTAGGCGGCAGCCCACCGTGCTTCGATCTCCGCCAAGCTCTCCTCACCACGGCGTGCAGCCTCTTTTTTCTTGCGGTGGTGGGACTCTCTTTTCTTGACTACTTTCTGCCTTTTCCGCTCCTTCTGTGCGGCTTTGGCCGCCTCTAGATCCACCACCCATTCGGCCATGGCAGCCTCAAAGTCCGCCCATGTAACTGTCTGGCCGCCGGCGGCGATGAACTCGGCGCGGCGAGATGCCATCACTACCTTACCATGTGTGCGGTCGCGGGAGGCGAGGAACGCGGCGCGGCGGGATGCCATCGCTTCCTTACCAGTTACTGTGCGCCGCGGTGCCATGGACGATGCCTGGAGAGAGCTCTGGGACGGAGGGGCCGGGCAGCCGTACAGTGCGGTGGTATTCAAGAGCTCAACGACAAACGACAACAGAAATTTGGCTTCCCTTACAATTTTGCTCGTTCATTATCACACACGGTTCATCTCCGTCGCTTCCGGAAACCGTGTGCGCTGAGCCTATTGTGTGTTACGTTATGATTGGCCGGAACCCCAGCCACGCGGATCGCGCGTGTGCACCGTTGGATGTGCCGCGATCGAATGGCAATCCACGTCCCTCACATCACACCCGTGCACCTGTAGCTGGATTGGATTTATATGAGCTAAATGCCTAGAAAATGCACATAATCCCCTAAATAGGGTAAATGAGCCTGGAAAAATGCCAAATTTGAACACGGTGATTTGCAGGGTGTATGTTCGTCGTAGAAAAAAACTCCAGGGCAAAGAACGAAGAAAATTTGGATTCCCCTTCAATCTTGGGGATTTCCCTCTTGAAAGCATGGAACTTCCTCGGTGATGGTTCGATTTATGAAGGGCGTGCATGACGACATAAGCCAAACCTTCTCAAATTTTTACCAGGGCATGGTGAGGTCATACCATGGCCCATGCCAGGCGTCATGTTTTTTAAGTATTTATTTCATTTTTTCTATAGTTGAAAACCCAACAAACAAACATTTGTGGTTGACTATTGCCACTCATTTCATCGAAATATCTGTCCATTCCTTGTAAAAGGCATGAGAATTTACTAAATGGCACGAGCATGGTTTTCTAGGCTGTTCTTGTGGACCCTTTCATGCATCGATTGTTTGAACTTGAATTATGCGCATGGGGGGGGGGGGGGGGGGGGGGGGGGGGGGGGGGGGGGGGGGGGGGGGGGGGGGGGGGGGGGGGGGGGGGGGGGGGGGGGGGGGGGGGGGGGGGGGGGGGGGGGCATACCATGGCACCACGCCAGGCATCATGTTTTCCAACCATGTGTTTCATTTGTTATATAGTTGTTAACCGAGTAAATGACGCATTTATGGTTGACTATTGCCACACATTTCCTTGAAATATCTGCCCATTCCTTGTAAAAGGCATGAGAATGTACTAAATAACACGAGCATGGTTTTCCAGACCGTTCTTGTGCACCTTTTCATGCACCGATTGTTCGAATTTGAATTATGTCCATTAATGCCTAGAAAATGCACATAATCCCCTAAATATGGTAAATGAGCCCGGGAAAATGTCAAATTTGAACACGTTGCGTTTGAGTGGTATGTTGATCGTTGGAAAAAACTGAATGACAAACTAGGACGGAAATTTGGATTCCCCTTCAATCTTGGGGATTTTCCCTCTCGAAAGCATGGAACTTCCTCGGTGATGGTTCGATTTATGAAGGGCGTGCATGACGACATAAGCCAAACCTTCTCAAATTTTTACCAGGGCATGGTGAGGTCATACCATGGCACCATGCCAGCCGTCATGTTTTTCAAGCATTTATTTCAAAAAAAATCTATAGTTGATAACCCAACAAACAAACATTTGTGGTTGACTATTGCCACACATTTCATCAAAATATCTATCCATTATTCCTTGTAAAAGGCATGAGAATTTACTAAATGGCATGAGCATGGTTTTCCAGGTCGTTCTTGTGGACCCTTTCATGCATCGATTGTTTGAACTTGAATTATGTGCATTAATGCCTATGAAATGCACATAATCCCCTAAATATGGCAAATGAACCCGGAAAAGTGCCAAATTTGAACACGGTGATTTGCAGGTTGTATGTTCATCATAGAAAAAAACTCGTGGACAGAGGACAAAGGAAATTTGGATCCCCCTTCAATCTTGGTGATTTCCCCCTCGAAACCATGAAACTTCCTCGGTGATGGTTCGTTTTATGAAAGGCGTGCATGACGACATTTTTACCAGGGCACGGTGAGGTCATACCATGGCACCACACCAGGCGTCATGTTTTTTCAAGCATGTATTTCATTTTTGTATAGTTGTTAACCCAGTAAACTATGCGTTTATGGTTGACTATTGCCACACATTTCCTTAAAATATCTGCCCATTCCTTGTAAAAGGCATGAGAATGTACTAAATAGCACGAGCATGGTTTTCCAGACCGTTCTTGTGCACCTTTTCATGCACCGATTGTTTGAATTTGAATTATGTGCATAATTAATGCCTAGAAAATGCACATAATCCCCTAAATATGGTAAATGAGTTCGAAAAAATGTCAAATTTGAACACGTTGCATTTGAGGCGGTATGTTGATCGTTGGAAAAAAACCGAATGACAAACTAGGACGGAAATTTGGATTCCCCTTCAATCTTGGTGATTTCCCTCTCGAAAGCATTGAACTTCCTCGGTGATGGTTCGATTTATGAAGGGCGTGCATGACGACATAAATCAAACCTTCTCATCTTTTAACCAGGGCACGGTGAGGCCATACCATGGCACCATGCCAGCCGTCATGTTTTTCAAGCACATATTTTATTGTTCTATAGTTGATAACCCAGTAAATGATGCGTTTGTGGTTGACTATTGCCACGCATTCCATTGAAATCTCTGCCCATTCCTTGTAAAAGGCTTGAGAAATTACTAAATACCACGAGTATGGTTTTTCCAGACCGTTATTGTGCACCCTTTTATGCACCGATTGTTTGAATTTGAATTACGTGCATTAATGCCTACAAAATGCACATAATCCCCTAAATATTGTAAATGAACCCGGAAAAGTGTCAAATTTGAACACGGTGATTAACAGGGTTTATGTTCATCATAGAAAAAAACTCATGGATGAAGGACAAAGGAAATTTGGATTCCCATTCAATCTCGGTGATTCATCTCCGTCGCCTCTGCGAACCATGTGTGTTCACTCACACATGCAAAAGGAAAAGAAAACCCTCGCCCACTTCGTCCCCACTCACTCGCCGCGGACTCCTCCGCAACTCTGCACCCTAAGCTTGACGGCTGTTGGCGGCGGGCATAGGTCGCGCTCCAAACGACACCGGATTTCGCCTCCACCGCTTTCTGCCGCCTATCTGCACCGACATTCTAGACTCTGGTCGACTGGGGTTTTCTGCGGGATTGGGCCAGGGATTTTTCTCATGGAGAAGGTACTCAACTTAATTAGCAAAATATTCACTCATCTCTTATCGCAGTCCATCCATCGCTGTTAATCAACCGGTGGAAATTGCCGTGGAATCATTTTTGTTCTAGCTGATTCGTGGGTGTTCATTCATCTGTCCACAGTGCGAGCACAAATCGGGCAACTGTGGTCGTGGCCAGTTGGAAATGAAGTTCTATCTCACCATTCTGGATGACTTCAGGGAGCACTCGGTATGTTCAATCTCAACCTACCACGGTCGGCATGGCCTAAATTTTTGAACACATACCGTCTGTTGCTACATTATCTATATATTTGCATCAAATCTTTGTTACATTATCTATTTTTAATTCTATATTTTTGTACCTTGCTTTCATCTATATATGGATCTGTTCTATCAGTTACTCCCATATTTGCATCTTGCTCTGTTATTTCATTATATCTAATTTACGATCTTAATTTTCATTTCAAGCAGTACATCCCTTGCTTTGCAAGAACAGGAGTAGAAGGAAATCTTGGGCTTTACTTTGCTGATGACTCCCAGGATGTCATATTGACAATGCAGCATGGATTTACAATGACGGTTAGCGTAAAACTTGATAAAGATGGTCACTCTATTTTAATGCGGACCTTTGGAGAAAAATGTCTAAGTGTTATGAACTGAAAGCTGGCAATAAAATTCTAGTGCGTGCACCACATCCTAGTCTAATTAACATGGATGTTTACTTCCCCAACGTCATCAGCCGATCAAAGTCTGATCGAGGTTAGTGTCCTTTCAACTTTCTCCATGCTGTCATATTACTATTTAAGCAACCAATTGATCACTATTTAAGCAACCAATTGTGATATCATATTCTGACTCCGTTCCTAGGCAGTAACAAATTCTATTTACCAATTTATGCGCACTATATATTCTTCTGCCATGTTCTGAATAAATAATACCTTTCCACCTTTTAAGCAGGATATGTTGGATGCATAGTGAATGATCTGTATGTTACTAAGCGTACCAAATTTCACTGGAAGGACTTGAAGCATGTCATAAACTTTGTTGATAATCTGACAGAGATAGCACAGCGTATGAACGCTGGATTTTGGATGGGATTAATTAGACCTATGGTGCACACACTGAACAAGACCAATTGTGTGCACAAAGCGCTGGTAAAAAGTCTTATTTTAATGTTGATGCTCATAAACTATATATATCTTCAACGATATGTTACAATTGTTTTTTATTCTACATGTCAACAGAAATTGCCCCCTGTAGCAGTTCCTGGATCGATTTCCCGGCGTGGTCGAATTACACTTGTGTCTGCTAATAACGCCAAAGTGATTGCAAGGTACTGCATTTCCCGCAAAAATGGAACCATTCAAATTAACAAGTTCTCGCTTCTCGTGGCAATGCATCCATATTGGAAAATTGGAGACACTGTTCTAGTCATGCTCTACCAAGGCACAGGAGGGCTCTTCCTTTTCATTAACGAGATGTCGAGTCGCCGTGATCAAGTTGCTTCCAGTGGATAGTTGTGGTTGTTGGCCCTCGGCCTCTTAAAATGTGCTAGCTGTTACTATATATGTTAAGTATGTAGATATGGACCATATGGTTGTTGGCCCTTAGCCTCTTAAAATGTGATAGTTGTTACTATGTTAAGTATGTAGATATGGACCATATGGTTGTCAAAACCGTGTTACGAAGATCTTCCTTTTGTCGAATAGTGTAACCACTATATATATGTTACTCAAATGCTGTTACCCAAGTTCATATATTTTCATGGAAAGTATTAGTATCGTACACAGTTCATTGAGTTTAAGCGTATGCCCGATGTCCAGAAGGCATTTGGATATTAACTGTCCATATTGCAAATTCACACACATGTTAACATAAGGAAACGTATATGTAACATACTAATCATCGCACACGAGTACTCGCAGACGCATCGTGTGCGATACTCCGCCACCGCAAGCAACTAGTTTGCATTTTTCAAAGTTTTTTATACAGACAGAATCGCACACGAAGTAACTATATTAACCGTCTGTGTTGTAATTTCTCATCGCAAACAGTTCATCTGAGTCAGCTATTTGCCACGTATCACACACATCTTGTTTACACGACTCGTTTGTGTTCTTTTGGCTCATTGCAAACAGTTCATCCATGTGAACTGTATGCCGCATATCACACACATCTTGTTAAGTTGAACCATTTCTGTTGTGTTCCCTAATCAAAAACAGTTCGTCTGAGTTAACCGTATGCCATATATCGCACACACATTGATATGGCTGCCTGTTTTTGTTGTTCTACCTCATCGCAAACAGTTCGAATGGATTAATCATGTGTCCTGCATCGCACACACATTGTTATGGCTGCCCGTTTCTGTTGTTCCGCCTCATCGCAGATAGTTTGAATGGATTAACCGTGTGTCCTTCATCGCACACGCAACTAAAATCTGAACCGTGTTTGATGGCTCCGCCATCACAAACATTTTGCACCTTTTTTGACGGTTTTTTTACACCACAGTCTGCGATTATTGCATCGCACACAGTTTTGGCAAAGGGTCTCTGATCGTAGTGTCGCGTTAGCAGTCTCCTGCAGTAGTGCTACGGAAGCTTCCTTGCCCTTGTCTCCCTTGATGGCGTCTGTAGGCTCCCCCCTCTTCGTCTTGGTCCTCATCAGCCAAGCATCTTCTTCCATGTGGTTGGAGGAGCAGGAAGACATGATGCCTAGCTTGAAAAATCTGACCAAAAACAGCAAGAAAAGAGAACAGAGGATTTTCTCCGCGATACGGTGGTTAACAGGTTCGGGAAGTATATATAGATTTTTTTTATCTTGGAGGACAAGCTTATGGAAGAAAAACGGAGTACGAGAGGTGTCCCAGGTGGGCACAACCCACCTGGGCACGCCAGGCTTGCCTGGCGCGCCCTGGTGTCTTGTGCCCACCAGGGGACGCTTCCTGGAAGTTTCTTTATTTCCAAAATTTTAAAATATTCCAAAACTGATAAAAAATATTTTTGCAGATTTTTCGGAGTCCGTTTACTTACCATATCACGTACCTCCTTATTTTGACGATTCTGGAGTGTTCCGGAAGGACTCTTTTATGTGTTCTTCCGGTGTCAAAGTTTGGATAATATTGCTTTCAATATTAATAGGCGTACCTGAGATATAATGCTTTATTCGTTGCCCGTTGACAACCTTCGGGTTAGTGCCTTCGAAATTATTTATTTTGATGGCTCCAGACCGGTAAACCTCCTCGATGACATCGGGGCCTTCCCATTTGGAGAGGAGTTTGCCTGCAAAGAATCTAAAACAAGAGTTGTACAAAAGAACATATTCTCCGACTTTAAACTCACGTTTTTTGAATTCTTTTGTCATGACATCTTTTAACTTTTTCTTTGAATAACTTTGCATTTTCATAAGCTTGGGTTCTCCATTCATCTAATGAGCTTATATCAAATAACCTATTTTCACCAGCAAGTTTGAAATCATAGTTGAGTTCTTTAACTGCCCAGTATGCTTTATGTTCTAACTCAAGAGAGCTTTTCCATAAACCATTTTATAAGGAGACATACCCATAGGATTTTTATATGCTGTTCTATAAGCCCAAAGTGCATCATCTAATTTCTTAGACCAATTCTTCCTGGACTTATTGACAGTCTTTTGCAAAATTAATTTTATTTCTCTATTGCTAAGCTCAACTTGACCACTAGACTGAGGATGATAGGGTGATGCAATTCTATGGTTAACATCATACTTAGCAAGCATTTTACGGAAAGCACCATGAATAAAGTGTGAACCACCATCAGTCATTAAATATCTAGGGACTCCAAACCTTGGAAAAATAACTTCCTTAAGCATTTTAATAGAGGTGTTGTGATCAGCACTACTAGTTGGAATAGCTTCTACCCATTTAGTGACATAATCAACAGCAACCAAAATATGTGTATACCCATTAGAGGAAGGAAAAGGTCCCATGTAATAAAATCCCCAAACATCAAATGGTTCAACAACAAGTGAATAATTCATAGGCATTTCTTGACGCTTACCGATATTACCTATTCTTTGACATTCATCACAAGATAAGATGAACTTACGGGCATCCTTGAAGAGAGTAGGCCAATAAAATCCAGATTGCAGTACCTTGTGAGCAGTTCTATCTCCAGCATGATGCCCTCCATAAGCTTCAGAGTGACATTTCCGTAGGATTTGTCCCTGTTCATGCTCAGGTACACAACGTCTAATAATACCATCTACTCCTTTATAAAGATGTGAGTCATCCCAAAAGTAGTGTCTTAAATCATAGAAGAATTTTTTCTTTTGTTGGTATGTAAAGCTAGGTGGTAAATATTTAGCAACAATGTAATTAGCATAGTCAGCATACCAAGGAGTACCATGAGCAACATTTATTGCAGCTAACTGCTCATCAGGGAAACTATCATCAATAGGAAGTGGGTCATCAAGCACATTTTCAAGTCTAGATAAGTTATCAGCTACTGGGTTCTCAGCTCCTTTTCTATCAATAATATGCAAATCAAATTCTTGTAGCAAGAGAACCCAACGAATAAGTCTAGGTTTAGCATCTTTCTTTTCCATAAGATATTTAATAGCAGCATGGTCTGTGTGAACAGTTACTTTGGAATCAACAATATAAGGTCTAAACTTATCACAAGCAAACACCACTGCTAAGAATTCTTTTTTAGTAGTAGCATAATTTCTTTGAGCACTGTCTAGAGTTTTACTAGCATAATGAATAACATTCAATTTCTTATCAACTCTTTCTCCTAGAACAGCACCAACAGCATAATCACTAGCATCACACATAATTTCAAAAGGCAAGTTCCAATCGGGTGGTTGAACAATAGGTGCAGAGATTAAAGCTTTCTTGAGTGTTTCAAAGGCTTCTAAACTATCATCATCAAAAACAAAAGGAACATCCTTTTGCAGAAGACTAGTGAGAGGCCTAGAAATTTTAGAAAAGTCCTTAATAAATCTCCTTTAGAAACCAGCATGACCTAGGAAACTACGAATACCTTTGATGTCCTTAGGACATGGCATTTTCTCAATGGCGTCAACCTTAGCTTTGTCCACTTCAATACCTTTTTCAGAAATTTTATGACCCAAGACAATGCCTTCATTAACCATAAAGTGGCACTTCTCCCAATTCAAGACAAGATTTGTTTGTTCACATCTCTGCAAAACTCGATCAAGATTGCTTAAACAATCATCAAAAGACTTCCCATAAACAGAAAAGTCATCCATGAAAACCTCAACAATCTATTCACAAAAGTCAGAGAATATAGCCATCATGCATCTTTGAAAGGTAGCAGGTGCATTACATAAACCAAAAGGCATACGTCTATAAGCATAGGTTCCAAAAGGACAAGTAAAAGTAGTCTTTTCTTGATCAGGTTGAGAAACAAGTATTTGTGAAAAGCCAGAATATCCATCAAGGAAGCAAAAGTGTGTGTGCTTAGATAATTTTTCAAGCATTTGATCAATAAAAGGCAAAGGGTAATGATCTTTTCTAGTTGCTTTATTTAATTTTCTGAAATCAATCACCATTCTATAGCCTGTAACAATTCTTTGTGGAATGAGCTCATTCTTATCATTAGGAACAATAGTTATACCTCCTTTCTTAGGGACACAATGAACAGGGCTTACCCATCTACTATCAGCTATAGGATAGATTATACCTGCTTCCAGAAGTTTTAATATTTTTGTTCTTACCACCTTTTTCATCTTCGGATTTAACCGACATTGGTGATCAACAACTGGTTTAGCATCAGGTTCCATATTAATTTTGTGCTGACATAGAGTGGGACTAATGCCCTTTAAATCATCAAGAGTATATCCAATAGCCGCTCGGTGCTTCCTTAGAACTTTCAATAATCTTTTTTCTTCATGTTCTGAAAGGTTAGCACTGATAATAACAGGATATATTTTCTTCTCATCAAGATAAGCATATTTCAAAGTGTCTGGCAATTGTTTTAATTCAAACACAGGATCACCCTTAGGTGGAGGAGGACCTCCTAGAGTTTCAATAGGCAAATTGTGTTTAAGTAGAGGACGTTGTTCAAAGAAAATATTATCTATTTCATTTCTTTCATGCATATGTAAATCATTTTCATGGTCTAGCAAGTATTGTTCTAAAGGATCAGTAGGTGGTACAGCAATAGAAGCAAGACCAATTAATTCATCTTTACTAGGCAATTATTTTTCATGATGATTTCTACTAAACTTGGAAAAATTAAACTCACGACACTCATCACCAAAGCTAACACCCACAATTTGTTTCTGGCAATCTATCTTAGCATTAACTGTGTTCAAGAAAGGTCTACCAAAGATAATGGGACAGAAGTCATCTTGTGGGGAACCAAGAACAAGAAAATCAGTAGGGTATTTTACTTTCCCACACAAGACTTCAACATCTCTAATAATCCCACAAGGTGATATGGTGTCTCTATTTGCAAGTTTAATAGTAACATCTATGTCTTCTAACTCTGTAGGTGCTATGTCTTCCCTAATTTCTTGATATAACTTGTAAGGAATAGCACTCACACTAGCACCCATGTCACATAAACCATGGAACAGTGATCTCCTATTTTAACTGAAATGACAGGCAAGCCAACAACTGGTCTATTTTTATCCCTTTTTTCGGGTTTGGCAATTCTAGCAGCTTCTGCACAGAAGTAGATAACATGCCCATCCACATCTTCTTCTAAGAGATCTTTAACCATAGCAATATTAGGTTCAACTCTAATTTGTTCAACAGGTTTAGGTGTTCTAACATAGCTTTTGTTAACCACAGTTGAAACTTTAGCATGTTCCTTTATCCTAACAGGAAAAGGTGGTTTCTCAATATAAGCAGTAGGAACAACTGGATCAACATTATAGAGTAAAGTTTCTTCTTTAACTGGTACCGGTTCTTTAGTTTCATCTTTAAGAGGTGGGTGATATTTAAACCACTTCTCTTTAGGGAGTTCAACATGAGTAGCAAATGATTCACAAAAGGAGGCTAATATCTCAGAGTCAAGTCCATATTTAGTGCTAAACTTTTGAAAAGCATCGGTATCCATAAAATATTTAACACAATCATATTTAAGCTTTATACCTGACTCTTTACCTTCGTCGAGTTCCCAATCTTCAGAGTTGCGTTTAATTCTTTCCAAAAGATCCCACCGGAATTCAATAGTTTTCTTCATAAAAGAACCAGCACAAGAAGTATCCAGCATGGTTTGATCATTACGAGAAAGCCGAGCATAAAAGTTCTGGATAATAATTTCTCTTCAGAGCTCATGATTGGGGCATGAATATAACATTGACTTAAGCCTCCCCCAAGCTAGAGCGATACTTTCTCCTTCACGAGGCCAAAAAGTATATATATAATTCCGATGACGATGAACTAGATGCATAGGATAAATTTTTTGGTGAAACTCCAATTTTAAACGATTCCAATTCCATGATCCAATATCATCGCATAGCCTATACCATGCCAATGCTTTTCCCCTTCAAAGATAAAGGGAAAACCTTTTTCATCACCTCATCTCCGGGTAAGCCTACAAGCATGAACAATCCACAAATTTGTTCTACATATATCAAGTGCATATCAGGATGTTCGGTTCCATCTCCTGCATAAGGATTAGCTAGTAGTTGTTCTATCATACCCGAAGGAATTTCATATTCAATATTTTCAGTAGGTGCAGTAGGTTGAGGGGCAATTAATTGTGGTTCCGAACGAGGTGAAGATACCCCGAACAAACCCCTCAAAGGATTGTTTTCCATAGTAGCAAGTGACAATAAATTTCAGCACACTATATAAATGTTTCCTTACCGAATTCCACTTACCAAAAGCGCTTCACTCCCCGGCAACGGCGCCAGAAAATAGCCTTGATGACCCACAAGTATAGGGGATCAATTGTAGCTCTTTTTGATAAGTAAGAGTGTCGAACCCAACGAGGAGCAGAAGGGAATAACGAGTAGTTTTCTGTAAGGTAATGTCTGCAAGTGCTGAAATTGTAAGTAGCGAGTAGTTTGATAGCAAGGTAATTTGTAACGAGCAAGTAACGATAATTGTAACAAGTATGCAGCAAGGTAGCCCAATCCTTTTGAGACAAGGGACGGGCCAAAACGGTCTCTTATGATAAGCAAAGCGTTCTTGAGGGTACACGGGAATTTCATCTAGTCACTTTCAGCATGTTGGTTTGATTTGTGTTCGCTACTTTGATAATTTGATATGTGGGTGGACCGGCGCTTAGGTGTTGTTCTTACTTGAACAAACCTCCTACTTATGATTAACCCTCCCGCAAGCATCCGCAACTACGAGAAAAGTATTAAGAATAAATTCTAACCATAGCATTAAACTCTAGGATCCAATCGGTCCCTTACGGAATAGTGCATAAACTGGGGTTTAAGTTTCTGTCACTCTCGCAACCCACCATCTATTTACTACTCCACAATGCATTCCCTTAGGCCCAAATATGGTGAAGTGTCATGTAGTCGACGTTCACATGACACCACTAAGGGAATCACAACATACATACTATCAAAATATCGAACACATATCAAGTTCACATGATTACTTGCAACATGATTTCTCCCGTGACCTCAAGAACAAAAGTAACTACTCACAAACAATAAACATGCTCATGATCAGAGGGGTATTAATATGCATAATGGATCTGAACATATAATCTTCCACCAAATAAACCATATAGTAATCAACTACAAGATGTAATCAACACGACTAGTCACCCCCTAGCACCAATCTATAGTTCCGGTAACAAGATTGAATACAAGAGATGAACTAGGGTTTGAGATGAGATGGTGCTCGTGAAGATGTTGATGGAGATTGCCCTCCCCAAGATGGGAGAGTTGTTGGTGATGATGATGACGATGATTTCCCCCTCTGAGAGGGAAGTTCCCCCGGCAGAATCGCTCCGCCGGAGGGCAAAAGTGCTCCTGCCCAAGTTCCGCCTCGAGACGGCGGCGCTCTGTCCCAAAAGTCTTCTCCTTATTTTTCTAGGTCAAAATGACTTATATACCAGAAGATGGGCACCGGAGGTGGGCCGAGGAGGCCACAACCCACCAGGGCGCGCCAGGGGGGCCTGGCGCGCCCAGGTGGGTAGTGCCCACCTGGTGGCCCCCCTCTGTTGATTATTGGCTCCAATATTTCTTAAATATTCCATAAAAAATCTCCGTGAAGTTTCAGCTCATTTGGAGTTGTGCAGAATAGGTGGCCTGACGTAGCTTTTTCAGGTCCAGATTTCCAGCTGCCGGAATTCCCCCTCTTGATGTGTACCTTCCAAATTATGAGAGAAAAGGCATTAGAATTACTCCAAAAAGCATTATTATGGATAAAAACATTATAAATAACAGTAAGAAAACATGATGCAAAATGGACGTATCAATTTGCACCAACATCTCTCCGACACCCACATATGACGAGATGCCCTAATTGCCATGTGAGGAGAGCCACCACCCCATGAGTGAGATGAGTGACTCCACCATATATGACATTGAGTGCATTTCCTATGAGAGGATGAGTGTGACCACCACTAGCCCCACACATGAGAGCATGCCACACATCATATGTGAGGTTGAGAACCATTTGAGTGACTCCACCAACCATATGAGTGAGAGCATCTTACCGGGAGTGAGTGAGCCACAACACTTAGTGACTGAGGTAGTTGAGATGGCATGTGAGGCCACTATGATTTCTAATGACTTAACCTCTAATCCGAGTGTGTTTTTCTTTTTGGTGCTAGATCTCCAACAAGACGAAGAGCCAATCCTCGACGAGTCCATACCTCCAATGGAGACGACGATGGCCATGGTGGACGATGACGCACCCCCCCACATGGTTCCATCAAGATGAAGTTGACCACGACTTGGTCTTCGACACCTCACCTACAACACATGAGCGATTCTGCGAAGGTAACATAGGTGACGGTACTTCACTTGTCCCACTAGTGGACTCTCTTGCAAATGATTGCTTGCATGATGTTGATCCACCTATTCCCATGCTTCATGCTAGTGCGACTTCTTCATGTCATGACTTACCTATTTATGATGAATATGACGATGAGCATGTTGAATTGCCTAGTTGTGATGCTATGATCCATAGGATATCATGTGAAAATTCTATTGGTCACGTCATGTTTGACAATCCATTAAACTTGTCATATGCTATGAGTGAGATCTCCCATATTGCATCATTTCAATCTCAACATAGTAACTATGCATGCCCCATTAAAATAAATCCCATTTGCACTTATGTCATAGATGACGAGATGATGGTCATTGGCTTTTGTTTTTCATGTGATGATATTGCCATGCTTCCTTTACATGATTTGCGCAATTCATCTACTATGTCATGCCATGATCACATAGAACCAAATATGCTTTGTTTTGGATGTTGTCAATATTCTCCATGTGATGTTTCTACTAATGCTCATGAGGAGACCCCCATAGTTTCCTCATACATATTAGGAGATTTTGATGCATTCCATACCTTGCATGATTCCCATAATTGCGTGCACCATATGCATTCCATGAATAACAATGCTCTACATATTTCTCATGATGCATTACACAATTTGAGTCTCCATTATGCTATACATAACAACAAACCCATCATGATGGATGACATGTTTCTATACCACGCATCTCATCTATTTGAGCATTGGATATTTTGTGCTAACCAACACAAGCACGTGCGCATCATGATGGATGATGTGTACATATACCACGCACACACAATTTTCTCTTTGCCTTTGTTTTGTGTAGGTACGCACGTATACTCGTCAACCTCTCAATCCCAAGAGTTGACGAAACGAGCTCTTGAGAGCAAAGATGACTTGGGATCCCGTGGATTATCCTTACCACCGTTCCCTTCGCGCAAGGACTGCGCACATTCCTTTTACTTGGCTCTCACACGGCTATGGGCTATATATCACTTGTCACATTATGCCCATTTTACCACGTTCACTTTGCATGTTATGCTTCCTTCTATGCCTTTTCCATGAAATTGTGACCCTTGCTTGCATCTACCCATGATTCACCATTTTACTACTCATATGTGTATTTGCATGCTTGGTGGAGATCCTTGTTGCTATTGCCATGTTTACCATGTGCCTCATGCTATTGTTGACTCTTGTGTTGAGCGAGCCATGATGTTCCATTGCTATTTCCATATGACCTCTTGCCAATACAATGATGATACATTTCTCATATCTCGTTTTCATGCTTGTGATATGTCATGTGCATCATATATGCTCACTATTTGCACACACGACACGATTGCCATGATTCCTTCTAGTATGTTGCATCTTCGCACTACTAGCTTGCCCTACTTGATCGCTATGATTGCTTGCTTTGTCGCATCACCCATGTTCCATTCTTACTCGCTTTCTTGGGTTGATGACATATATATTCATGCCTCTCACGTGATATATCTTTATCATTGTCTCTTCTGCCCATTAGATGCCTCTCTCATATCTACTTGTAGTGAGTGCAACCATACTATGCTTATTGATCTTGGAGACTTTGGCACCTTACTTGTGATGCATGCTTGTTTGATTGAGCCTATTGTATTTGGTTGTTCTCGCATCATATGCCTCCATACTATGAAATGCTCCCTTGTCCTTTCTTATGATGAGCATGATGCATACACTTGTTGGGTCTCTTACCACGCGAATGATAGGTTTTGCATTTCCGCTAACCTCATTTGTTTTTCCGAGTGTTTGTCATGTTCTTTCATTTTGAAGGATTCACAAGGCGGTACCGTCATGAGACAACTTGGTCATGTCAAGGTGTATACAATGTGCGACACCAACATCTTCGTGAACATTCATAAGGTGAACTCCTTCCCTTTGAGCCATCCTCACATACGCATATTGGATGGGTCATTCTTTCATTGTTGTTTCCTTCTTCTTGTCTACATGATACACATATTGGAGGGAGGACCGACATTGGAGATGGACCCTATGGACCTTCAAGTTGAGGAGTGCCACAACATCGAGCTTTGGTACAACACCACACATAACAAATTTGCATCTTATGCATGGATTGACTCACATTATGATTGCCTTGTTGCATCTTGTATTACCATGTCATCCATGATATATGAGCTTGTGCACTTTCTTAGCAAATTTGTTGTGATCTTTCTTGATGACATATTCATACATCATGATCATATTGCCTACCATCAATTGCATGATAACTTATTCATATTGAGCATCCATTGCCATATTCATGCTATTGATAAACCGTCTCACTATGACATCATTTTGCACCGTGGTTGCATTGATCATATTCACAACACATTTGTGTGCACAATGAATGCTTTTGCTCCAATGAACGCTTTGCATATCATTCTATATCATCTTGATAAGCTTCATGCGCTTTGTCACGAACAATCTTGCCGCACGGACTCATTCTTACATGATGGACACTTTGTGTGCGCTAACCATTGTATTTCCGAGTGTCGTTTGTGTTTGCTCTTTTTGCATGTATACCACTCCGGCGACACCCTGGAGTACTTGGATTGCGCAATGTCTTCAACTCCGTCCAACTACAAGTCCGTCCACAACAACCGTTTCCATGGTGATGAGGATCACGATCCGAGGTCGGATCTTTCCCAAGGGGGGGGGGGGGGGGGGGGGGGGGGGGGGGGGGGGGGGGGGGGGGGGGGGGGGGGGGGGGGGGGGGGGGGGGATGAGACCTCGACCATACGCCATTGGACACAAGGTGAACTCACTCCTCTTCGAACCGTCACTTTCCACATATGAGACATGGTTACTACCTCATGCATGGACCTTGTGTATACTCAGGCTCATACGAGATGACCATGGAGATTCAAAGGACCAAGGCCAAGCATGGAAGAGAAGACGGAAGAAAGGAGAAGAAGACGGAGCGGCTGCTGTAGTCAGCCCGGACGTCCGGACCTCCTTCCGGATCATCCGGACTCAGCCGGATCATCCGGATGCCCCCCCCCCCGGGGGGGGGGGGGGGGGCCCCGGGATCATCCGGGTAATCCCACAGCCACGGCACCCGAAGCTTGCAGAATCCACCCGGCGGAGCCGGATCATCCGGACGAGGACCCGGATCATCCGGACCCCCATCCGGATCATCCGGCCTTTGCCTGCGCGCATGACTTGGGCCGAGGCCCGTGTACCCCTTCGCCCCTCACTTACCCCTTCGTGGCTTAGCACTATATATAGACCCCCTCCTCCTCCTAGTTAGTGTCAGCAAAGGATTAGCTCATTTTGTGAGAGGCTTTGCTCATCCACTTGGTTACCTTCTCCTCGGAGATCGCGCCTCCTCGGAGAAGATCCCCCAAGCGGATTCAAGACCCCATCACGGGAAGAACCTCAAGACCTCCTCACAAAGAAGATCGTGCTACTTGTATCGTCCTTAGTTGATCGTGGATCGTGCATCTCTTTGTGTTTCGAGAATCTAGCACATGTGTAATCGAATCTTGTTGGTTTGAGTGATTCTCTCGTGTTTCCCCTCGTGTTCTTTGTGTTCTTCGTGGGATCCGCTCCAATCGTGAAAGATCGGCCACCTAGGGTTCTACCCTACATCAGTAGCCCAAACAAAACGCAATGTGAACTCTCATGCAGGCAAAAAAAAGAGCACACGCTGCCCACAAAGGAGGTGACGAACGCCACATCCCAACAAACAGAAAAACATAAAACGCAGCCAAACAAGCACACTTCGCAAGGACGACTGATCTCCTACAAGCGTGACCATAGCACGACTTCGCAAGGACAATGCACACAAATCTTGCAATCAGATCGTTCGGTTTAAAGGTTAGATGTGACGTAACTAAAAATCATCTAGATGAGATTTATAGCAAAACTGAGAAATCTAACGTCAAATTTTTAGGCATGGCAAATCGAACATCTTTTATGGAAATTTATATTGGCGCAAGGATGGCAAATTTAGTTTGAAAGCACGCCAATTTCCTGGAAAAAAATTGAGATGGATTTACAATGCTCACCAACTAAAGTTGTCATTCTCGATGAACATAATGTGCCATGAAAAACATTCGGTTTGCCACGCCAAAAAAGTCTAAGTTCGCTGAATATTCATCTCTCAAAACGATCAATTTTATCTTAAGCACCAATATTTACTTGTGTAGCACAGCCGCTTCACCTATGCTATAAAAAGCAAACACCGGTGCCTAAGTAAAAACTGGACAAACACAGCTTTAGGCCTTAAGAACCTCTCCTAAGTATCTTCCACTGTACCCTAAAAAAATGTATCTTCCATTGTACCAGGCCTAAAGCTTTGTTGCATTGTATATGATCTTCGTAGCTATAGTTACTACCAAAACGCTAGAACACCATGTGGAGATTGGCCTCGGTTCGGCTACTCCATCGTCCTGGGCGGCTGCGTCACGGGCTGACTGTTGCTCCCGTTCCCACCCCCCGCCGTCGCATCGTTCAAAGCACCCTGCGTCACGCTCCCAACAGGCGCCGTGGGAGGAGCGGGACCACGAGCGGCCGGGTGAAACGGCGGACGTCCTTGGAACCGCCCCGGCACGGGTGGGCGGGGCCGCTTGGCGATGGGCCGGCCATGGATCGGCCGGGGAGCGAGAGCGAACGGACGTGCGAAGTCGCGCGGAAGGAACCGGAAGTGCTGCCTCGCGAGCGGGCGTTCCTGGAACGGGGGCAATGGTCTTTCCTGAAACGGGAACGGCGCCGACGGGCGGCTCCGCAGCGCGTGCGGGGGCAGCTCGCCTATGGCCACCAGGTACTCGGCGGCGAGGCGGCCGGCCTCCATGAGCACCTCCTCCCTCCTTTGCGGCGTCATCTGCTGCTGCTGCTGCGGCGGCGGCGGCTGGCGGTAGGGCGGAGCATTGGGCTCGTCGCGGAAGCCGGCCCACCCGCCGTTGCCGCCGTACGCGCCGGATGGGGCCGTACTGGGACGGGGGTCGTAGTATCCTCCGTTCTGCATCTCTCGATCGATCTTAGGTCGCCGAGTGCAAAGCTCGGTTAATTTGAAGCGACGCAGACGACGATACGATCCAACTCGACGCGAGGTTAGCGTCGCTACGAGGGCCCATGGTGATTTAAAAGGCGCGTGTAAAGATGAGTCGGGGTCGGACTCGGATAGTCGAGTACGAGCCGGTGACAGGTTCGAGAAGTTGAATCTTGCGCAACGTGAACAATTTCAAATTTGGAACAGAAAAGCGAGACATCTTTCAACACAACCACTCAGGTGCAGGGATGCAAATTTGAAACCTTTAGGGTACCCTCCGACCCTACTTAGTTCAATCAAATGAACCAAAGTTTCAAAAATGACGTGAATTCTGAAAATTTACTTCATTTAGTTGAACTAAAGAGGATCAGAGGGTACCCTCAAGGTTCCATATTTGCATGCATACTCAGGTGTGAAATCAATCAAACTCCCTGAATTCATCGAATGTGCAACCACCAGACCAATCTTGCAGGTTGAAAACAGGACAAGCATTCCCTTTTTCCCTCTACAAATGACGAACAATGATACCGTATTCACTGGTTGACCCTCAATGTTTCGAAACAAACTGTGGTGACAGTGTGACAGACAACATACATTGTTACTTTGAACAGATTCTACCTCCAACAAAGTTCACGATAAAAAAAAAAGGAGTGCTGTTAAGACATATTTCATGGGATATATTTACATACCACTTAAAACATCACTAATTTGCATCAAGTACCAACGACCTGTGATATTCTACGTACCTTCTTCCCGGTATCTTTTCCGGAAGCCACACTCAGCACCAGAGCCATTTGGGTCTCTCCAGACCAACTTGCTTTGCTTCTCCTTCCCGTATGTTGCAAATGAAAGTTTCTGCACAAACTCAGCCAGATTACTTTACGAAAACACTAACGCCCACACGTGTGGGCGTCTGGCAACTATGGATCCTCGTCCAACCAATTCTGCACGAATCTTGGCGCGTTCTAGCAGTTTTTATGTGCCACGTAGGACTAAGCTGGTGTGTGGGCATTCATCCGGTCGCCCACACGTCCTTTTTCACCACACGGGGGGCTGGTGTGTGGGCGTTTAGCAATTCGCCCACACACCAGTTTTCACGCACGCAAAGGGGGCTGGTGTGTGGGCGTTTATCACTTTGCCCACACGCCCGTCTCCTCGCCCACACCCAAAGCTGGCAGTTGCCATGTGTTTCTGCAGGGTACATGGCAACTGCCCTAGCTTTGCTTGTAAGCAGATGGCAACTCTCTTTTACCCGAGTTGCCATGTGTTTTTGCATGATACATGGCAACTGCCCTAGCGTGCACGTAAGCAGATGGCAACTCTTTCTCTTACATGGCAACTGCCCTAGCGTGCTTGTGAGCACATGGCAACTCTCTCTTTTACCCGAACATGTTTTTTTGCCATGCCTTTTTGTAGTGCTACATGGCAACTGCCTAGTGTTAGTGGGTGGCAACTCCTAAAGTTTTGAAATCATGGCAACTGCAGTAGACCAGACCATACATGGCAACTGCAGTTGAGCAACCATGGCAACTGTAGTTGTCCGACATGGCAACCGAAGTTCAGCGACATGGCAACTGCAGTTAAACGAACATGGACGAGGGTCTGGACCATGGCAACTGCAGGACGCGCGGTGACTATCACGCGGGGCGTGCGGGACCACGAGGTACGAGGCCTGACGTACGGGGCGTGTGGGCGTTATCTATTTCGCCCACACGCACGCGTGTGAGAGGGATCGGGAGGGGAAAAAAGAGGTGTGTGGGCATTACTTGTTTTGCCCACACGTAGGTGTGTGGGCTGTTCCTCTTATACACCACACAAAATGTGTGGGCAGACCCCCTAACGCCCACACGTGTGGCACTTATCGGCGTCCTTACTTTATGCATAAGAAACACTAGCCGTTTTATGACATCAGAGTTTGTTTGCATATACCTGTCTGGCTCTCTTGTCAATAGGAGTCCACGATGGATATATGGACGGCTCTATCCTGTTTTCGTGACTTACACTTGGTTGCATCTTGAAATCTTTTCTTGCTCTTTGGTTATGTGCTTTTGTTCCTTCTCTGGCTTTCTCATGATGGTGAGACCCAACAGATGGGCTCCGGTTCCTCAAAGGAGTGTCTCCATCTCCTTGGTACCTGAAGGATCCAATAAGTGGAGGATTTATAATCTTAGCGGACCCGTCCCTCATCCTTGAGTTTGGCATCATTGCTGATGCATTACATCTTGATCTCTCCTCACGTGCTCTTCTTTTTTCGTTCATTTGCCTTAGATAATCAATTTCCCAGCTTGAGCCATGTGGAGTTGCATGAAAGCCAGAATCCTGTTTCAGAAAAGCAAGCGAACTTCCTGGATCATGCATTATTTCCTCTCTTGGCTCATGATATCTGCTGCCCACATCATTTCTGCAAGAGGTTGGGGCAATATCCCCATGTACATGACCCTTCTGCATTATTTCCTCTGTTGGTTCATGATATCTGCTGCCCACATCATTTCTGCAAGAGGTTGAGGCAATACCCCCATGTACATGACCCTTCCAAGTGTCATGTGCACCTCCTGAAATGTCCCAGTAACCAGTATCATCATTGATCTCCAATGCAGATGGAAATACTGGATGACTGTAACTTCTGCTGAATGATGGTTCGCTTGCGGGAAAAGAGCTTTTGATAGGTTCTTTACCCCCTGATTCCGGTTGCCAAGAGAAGTCATATGTGTCCACTATATTGTTAGCCCTTCTTCGGTTACAATGCCTCGTATCTGCAGTCAATCCCTTGCTGATATTATCACTCATGATCTGATTGCTAGTTATTGCATCAATACCGTGCTTTCTTGGCAGACAAGAGACCCCTTCACCTCTCCTACTCAAACTTTGATCAAACATAAAGACCTCTGGGAGCTGAGGCATTGCATCCTCCACGTCGGAGAACCTCCTCAACTTAGGCTGTGAGAATACATTGTTATGTTCTACATAGTCACCAGGCAATTGGTTTAGAGGATCCGGATGGAGGGAATCACTAGTTGGTACTGCAAAAACTTGAGAGGCGCACCTTTTCCTTTTACTTGGAGACTGCAACAATGCACTACAGATGTCTGAATCTACAGAAGAGCCTTCAGTCATCACAGACCTAGATTCACCTAGCTCACCGAATTTGCACAAAGCATTGAACAGAGAAATGCTCTGCGGGGACAAGAGATACTTCTCAACAGCCTGTATACGATGCTCATGTGACCAACTGAGGAACTCCACAAGGCTGCCTCCACACGAAAGCATACTGTATGCAGACAAGGGATTGATTGAAGGGAATTTTGTGAGAAATGATTCAGCCAAGCTTTCTGATTCAGGTATATCTGGAGAAGGAGCTTTATTCAACATGTTCACATTCCTAATGCAACTGAGAACTATCTCATCTGTTGACTTGGGTGTGCATGAGAAGAATATCTGCACGTTCATCATCAGACTAGCAGCTGCAGCATATAGAGAATCAGATGACTCCATTACAGCAGAAAGGGAGTGAGGTTCACCTTCAAAGACCTGCAAAAGTAGAAGCAACGAAACTGTTCAGTAATTGCAGACATAACTCAAAGACAGGTATACCATGATAACCCTATCAGGTAAAAGCAAATATCTCAGGAGTTCAAAACCAATTACCATTATACAACCACAGAAACAGAAGCTAATTGACATCAGAATGTTGGTCACAATGATCTCTACAAAATTTGTTATACTAGATGTCTCTGCCGATGCTGTGAATTCATTGCTCCCAAAGATTTTTGTCTCAAACCATACTAGGCAAGCTGCAGCACTGAGTATTAGGTCCACAGGAAGATCAACGTCTCGTTCCACAACCTGCATTCCTCCTTTCTCCAAAGATAGTATCTGCTGATAAGATGATCTCCGAGAGAAAAGCATATTCTTTCCATGACTTCCAGCATTTACAACAACCGCCGGGGTGGATAATCTTTCTGGAGTGAGGCGACCAACTTTTACACCGGAAGGCAAGTCAGTACCAGATAGATTGTCTTGTGGGGCCTTTATGACATTTCCAGATACAGAAGAAGTAGAGCTGCTCTTCTCAACTGCAGGCACAAAATGTTGTGAATGGAGGATAGTTCTTTTGCTCAACATTTCCTCTCTGTGCCGTTGTTCAGCTGTAGGAACAAAATGATGTGCATCAACGAACTCTTTCTCCAAATTTTCTTGTTTGAGCAGTCGATCATCTGCAGGCAATTTTTTTGTTGAATCAGCAGTGCGATATTTGCACAGATTTTCCTGCCGTCCTTGCAGCTGATTAGTTGCTGGTATAAAGTTCAGTGAATCAACAATACGCATCTTGTTCATCTTCTCTTGCAGATCTTTCTGAAGTGCATGCAAAACCGTATCCTGCAAATAATCAGGACGGATTCTTATTTCTTAGTAGGCATTTATGTTTTGACAGGAGATCATTTACTCCCCATCAACCATTGGTAGCATCCAAATGAGGGTCTCAAAAAAAAATCTGAACAATTCAAATGCAATTTACACCAACCACAAGATCTGGCATGTAAAACCCATGCTCAACAAAACTATGCAGCCACTGAAAACTTGAGTTAAGTGACCTATAATTGTTTGAATATTGCTTATTTCTGCAAATTTTAGTGAGATGTGCCAAAAAAAGGTTGCATTATTTTGTAATCATCTACTCCCTTCGTCAGTGGTGGAGGACGAATAAAATTTAAGGTGTGGCGAACTCTAAAGCATAATGGTGCAAAAGCAAACTAATCCACACTAGTATTTTTTTAGGAATCACATTAATATTTTTATGTCATCCTAAACAGAATCCGCCTAGGGTTCGTGTCATGCGCGTGCGTGGCGGTGTGGACGAACTGCGGTTTCGTGCGTAAACAGTAAGCCTGCGATGGCTTCGTGCGTTGGACATTGCTGGTCATGGCCCAGATAAGCCTGCTGCTCATGAGTCACAGCCTAACAACACATAGCGATTTTTTTTCCAGGCATATCGATCAGTGTGGACACTTTTTATACGGTTATACCTATACGTAAAAAAAAATCCCAGAAAATCAAGGTAGGGCGAGCGCCCAACCTTGCCCTACCGAGAGCTCCGCCTGTGCCCTTCGTTTCAAAATATTTTAAGTTCTAGGTTTGTCCTAAGTCAAACATCTTTAAGTTTGACCAAATCTGTTGAAAAATATACCAACATCTACAACGCCAAGTTAATTTTATTGCATTCATCATAAAATATGTTTTCATATAATATATATTTGTTTCTTAATATTAATATATTTTTCTATATACATGGTCAAACTTAAAGAAGTTTGACTTAGGACAAACCTAACAATAACAACAACAACAACAACAACAACAACAACAATCCCAAACAAGTTGGGGTAGGCTAGAGCTGAAACCCAAAAAGATCTTGCAACCAACTCATGGTTCTGGCACATGGATAGCAAGCTTCCACGCACCCCTGTCCATGGCTAGTTCTTTGGTGATACTCCAGTCCTCCATATCTCTCTTTACGGACTCCTCCCATGTCAAGTTCGGTCTACCCCGACCTCTCTTGACATTATCAGCACGCTTTAGCCGTCCACTTAGGACAAACCTAGAACTTCATTTATTTATTTATTTTTGGAATGGAGGTAATCAATTTTCTGTTCTGATCTGGAACTCACTAGAGAGTATAGAGTTATCCAGAAGAAAACTGAACTTCGTCGGATACTAGAATTACTGAACTAAACAACAACCATCCTTTCACATGTGCATGGTAAAACAGTAGTAATTCCAAACAGCTTGACCAACATATGGTAAAACGAAAACAGCAATAAGTTCCTAACATCATGACTAACATATGAAGATCGGACTAATGCAAGTGTGAAGAAGTAATCGATAATCACCAGTGTGGCTCTCAACTCCTGGTCAGTAGGGTTGTCCTCAACAAGTGCAACCGAAGGATCTTCAACATCCACTTTGACATAGAGGAAATGCAATTGTGGAAAACCATCTAAATTAGGAGCCAGAGACAACAAGGTAGATAATTTATCTGGACCTCCGTATTCCAGTACGATGCCAAACTCATTGAAAGGGAATGAAGCTGGAATGTTCCTTCAAAATTGAGACCAAAATAAATATAATAAATATTTGATAACAGTTACACTAAAATCATGATGCGAGTAGAAAAAAAAACATCTACCTAGAAATACAAATGAACTAAGCTACAAATTTTTGGGAGGGCAGTTTAATCATCAATGGGAAAAATGCATAGGAAAAACAGAAGCCTCAAAAGTATTTAGGGAGGGCAGTTTAATCATCAATGGGAACAGAAAATGCAAGATGGCTTGATAAGTACCAAGGCATAGATCCTTTTAGAAATATGCTTCTAGAGTTGTAAATTTGTAATCTGTCTAATCAGTTAGAAACGAAAGTCAACTAACAATTGGGCATGAACTGTTATACAACGCATACATGTGTTTGCTCACAAAAAATGAAAACAAATCTAGGCTTTGTTCCAGTGAAGTCCAAATGTTGCCAAGTATTCAGCCTGTTCAAAACTATAACCATTATTTATGGTTTCTTGTAAATAAATTGTCCTGACATTTGGATTTTTTGTAAGGATCCGATAAGAAAAACAAGTGGAGTGCAATGCTGCAACGAAATGGCTGATTTGATTCTATACTTATATGAATTCCCTCTTGGTGGTTTACTCATTCTGTATGCTAATTGGGGACATTTTGGTAGAGCTCACATGAACTTTTTTCATAAAAATTGAGTAGGTTACTCCAAGAACCAGATTATTTGCTTCTAGAAGTAACTTGGTTTGTACTAGTAAACTCTGTAAAACAAGAACTGGAGCAGATAACTGGCGTGATTTGTTTATCATGTGTACTTACTTATTATCTAGCAGAATGCAGTCTGATTTCGGCAATCCTCTGAGCACCCAAGTTGTAGGGTTTGGCTTGTCCACCGGATCTAAATAAGCTGCAGCAGGGTCTTTTCCTAGCTCAACAAATGTCATCTTCATCGAAGTTAATTTTTGACCCAATGGCAGCCAGAAAGCTGTATCGGCAACTATAAGGATCTGTTGGCTGGTGTGTGTATTAGACCTCAGGATCATTTCAATGGCATGCAATGATGGGTGAGAGTCAATCTGATGCTTCTCAGCTTTCCACAGTGCTTCACCAATGAAACTGTGAATATTTCTTAACCTCTCAGGAATATTTTCAAAGCTTCCAATCAGGTTGCTTATGTACAGATGGCCAGCATGCAAACCAAAGAAACATAGATAATATGCAACCTGTTTTAATCCATAGAGTACAATGAGTTCCATCTTATCTTCATGTTTACAGTGATTATCAAAGCCATCTGAACCATCTCCAGTTATCAGTCCAAGAAGCTTCTGCTTCGGAATGCTTAAATGCCCATCCGAGAAAGTATGCCTCAAATATGCACTTTCTTGCAAAGCAGTTGTATAGCTTCTATGGATTTGTTTGATAAGGGCTCGGATAGAATCTGAAAGGCTGACAGGATGAATTTCTATGAGCTTGTCAACTTTAGACCTGCTTGGAAAAGAAGCTGCTTGTTCATTTAAAGTAGGGATATCTAAAGTAGAAATATTTTCATCATTAGTTCCTCTCTTGGTGCCGCTTCTGACGTTCAAGTAGAAATTTATGTCACTGGATTGTGACATTGACTTGAATAACGAAGCTGCCTTTCCTGAACTTGGCTTCTCCATGTGGCCGTGGCCTCCAGTATCACTTTCTTGTCTGTATTTTTGAGCTGTTTCCACTGCAGGAGGTGGATCATGAGGTAGAGGGGTAGGCACATAAATATTGTTCTGTTTGTCCTCATCTTGGTGTTTTGCACTTCCCCAAAAATACTCAAGAAAATCAAAACCAAGTGCTGATGTCTGCTGACAATTGACTTGCATCTCAGAATTGAAGTGGCAACTTTTTACCTCCTCAACCATGATTGCATAGGTAAAGCATATCTCCCGGTTGCATGGACCTTCCAATAAAAGATGCCAGTCCAAATAAATTCTGTCGGCTGCAGAGAGTGAATAAGTTTTCAGGGAGCAAAGTACTTCTCCTATGGAGGGGACCATAGACCTCAGTGTCATATCATCATCAGATAAAATAGGTGTAGGTAGTGATCTGAATGTATCGTCAACCAGCACCAACTCAGAGCTAACCACTGATTCATAGAAACGCCTTGCTGGATCGAAGTCGTCTTTGAATATTTCATCAGATGTATTCAGCTCAGCTGCATCTGACTGAACAAGCATTTTGAAGACATCCTCTGAAGGGAAATCAATGATCTGTGCTTCTTCTAAAAGAACTGAGCAAGGCAAATCTGAAAAGGTGCCATCAGGCTTGAGAGGGTACAATGCTGAGTTTCTCTCAAGTAGAAGATTATCATTGATCCTCACAAGATCCATCTCTACTGCAGCCTTAACTGTTATTGGTTTATCTGCTTGATAGTCTGCACATGGGGCATCTTTGGAAACAAAGGCCAACATGTCCATATTAGTTGATCTTGAGAACTCAGTTGAGTTCAACGCTGGATGCTGAACTTGTGCTTCACTTAAATGTTCAACAAGGTTATGAAAAATATTAGATATCTCTGCCTTAGTGGGACACCCATTAAGCTCCCAAGAATGCCTATGAACCTCCAGTAGTGGTATTGTTACACCACAATCTAATGCTGCAATCTCCAAAAAGTTAATTTTCCTTGCAGACAAATGTTCCTCGTCATTATGCTTCACAGGGATTTTCTCTACTTGATAAATTGAATCCGCAAGTTCAGTTGGATAGCTTAATGTCATCTCAGTGTCAATATCAATGAAATCCTACGAGAAATTAAAACAGAAGATGGGACTGTGAGAAAACTGTATTATTCCCTCCGATCCATATTAAGTGTCGCAGACTTAGTAAATTTTGTACTAAGTCTGCGACACTTAATATGGATCGGAGGGAGTAATAAATATCATGATGCTTTGAGTTAAGAGAACACAAGGGAAGTGAACCGATAACATATTAATCACTAACTGGTGGGTGCAAGCAACTTCAACAGCTATGCATAACAGATATGACTTCCATGGTAATCACATATATTTTTATTACTTATATATAGTACAGAACAGTGTCGAGATGGATATAAATATTTACTTTTGAAACAACTGGGGATACAGAAGGTACAAGGGAAACCTGCTTCACACCATTACGTATGTAACTGTAACAGTACGCATTAAAAGGAACAGCAGTATCACAAATTCACAATTATAAGCACAATATCTTGATCTGCCTCTTATAACTAACTGCAGCTCCAAGCACAACATAGATTCTGAAACAATACTGGCAACTGCTTGAAACTTTGATGAGATGATGTAAAGTACCAAGTGGATTTTCGCATCTGGAACACGAAACAATAAGGTGACACCATCACCAGACTCGTCACCACCAAAGGATGCAACGTGTCCTTCCAAAATCTTAAAAAACACAAAAACAACAAACCTTGAGCCATAACAATGAAATCACAGAAGACTTGACCGATATCTGTGAACGAAGCTTACCTGCGGGAGATCGACCTCTACAACCTCAAATATGTGCTCCTTCAGCAGTTCCCATCTCTAACATCACAGCATGCAGAAACCAGTAAATCAAACAGTAATCTCCTACGGAACAGTCACAACACAAAGGAACAACATAGGGGCAAGCTTCAATCACCTTTGTATCAGTGGAGATCCCCAATCTATCTGATATGGATCCGTCTCCCTTCCCATCCTTCTCGCGGCTAATCTCGTCCGATCCCTTCAATAAACACAGAAGTGTTCACAAATGCTACATGATTAGAGGGGGTAAACCACGAATGCACGGAATACAAGCATAAAAGCTTCACTTACATCAGGGATTTCGAATGCAACAGACTCCCTCAGGCTAAAACCCTTGCGATACCCGCCCCTGTCGTAGAGGAAATCATCCAATCCCTGCGTGAAGCATCCAGGCCGTTGCAATTCACAAATGCCGCACGAATTGTCCCACGGAATAACCAAATTAACTAGCAAAACTATACGAAGCGCCTCTAATCCGAGCTACTTCGACCAAACCAACACGAGCGGAGAACGCGAACCACCGTAGGAAAGCTGACTCACCTCGTCGGCGGCGGGGATAGCCGGCGCGGGCAGGGCCTGCGGAATAACGGCCGCGAGGAACTCAGATAGCGCGGAGGATATGGGGAGAGAGTCGAGCTCGTCGCCCGAGATGCTGACCGCGGGGAGGTCGGCCGCGGCGGGGAAAGGGAGGGCGAGCGGGAAATGCGGATCGGGCGGAAGCGAGGGGACGGGGAGGGGAGGGAAGCGCAAGGACGCTAGGGCTAGGGCTTGGTCCGAACAGGAGGCCGCCGACGGCGGGGAGAAGTAGTCGGCGGCGAGGAAGCGAGTCCGCATTGGGAGGCGGGGAACGAAGAAGTGGGAGGAGGAAGACGAGTGATTTGGTTTGAAATGTCGAGGCGCGTTTGAATCTCGTTGCGATTTTGGTACGGTGCTCTGGCCGGGGCTTTTGATTTTGATTTTTTTTTTTTTAGGAAAAGCCGGGGCTTTTGACAGTGTCTGATCAGCTACTGTATTTTTTTTCTTTTTGGTTTTTTTACACCAATATCTGAATTACTCCCTCCGTTCCATATTAATTGTCGCTGAAAGTTGTCCTAAACCAGCGACATTTAATATAGATTGAAGAGAGTATTATATTAACAAGATAAGAAAATGGATACAAAAGAAATAACAAGATATGGGAGAAGATGTTGAATCGGCAGGGGTCGCCCCCGATATGCGTCAATAGTCAGGCTAGAAATTGGTGACTTGTCCGCAATTGGCCGCAGGAGAGAACAACATGCGCACAAGAAAAGGCCACCAGCAACAAGCAGGCAATCAAACCAACACCACACAACGATAAAACACATGCTCAACAGTAACACTGACTAATGTCCTACAAGTGCACATGAATAGTTGCAGGATAATTCGTGGGTATATTATACTCAATTTATATGTCCAATCAAGAGAGCCAAATAACCAAGTGATGAAACACAAAATAGAAAGATGATAAATTGCACGAGTTTTTGTTACCCTTCCAATCTCTCCTCAAAAGATTGTCCCTAGTTAAAATACTTTTCCTTGCCATTATCTACCTAATTATTTTAATTTTAGATGGGATCTTAATTTTCCACATGAATTTAAGGGGAGTGAACTTTCTATCAGAGGTGAGCACCCATTTGATTTGATCTCTACCTCCAGACATTCTAACTTCTTCACATATTATTGTCAAGCTATCCACATCTCCAAAGATTCACCAAAAATAGTTCTTCTAAAGGTGAAACCCTCCCATCCTTTATCAATATCATCAACTATGAAGATATTGTGATCAAAAATAAGAAGATATTGTCTGGGATAGGCCAACCTCAAAGGCTTATCTCCACCCACCAATCTTCCCAAAACCTAGTATTTTTCCCATCCTCAAGGATTTTTTTTACAATGATGATAAAAAATATCTTTGACCTTCAACAGACTGGATCAGAAGTGGGAATCTCCCACTTAGGTTTAATTCCATAGATACATTTTCCTTTCACATATTGCTAACTAAAATATCTTGCCACAAGTGAGTTTCAGTTTCTAATTTCCAAAGCCATTTTGCAAGAAGAGCTTTATTCACGAGCTCGATATTAAGAATTTCATACCCTCTTGATCTTTTGGTTGACAGTAGGTGTTCCCATAAACCGAATGATAATTCTTTTTATCCACATGAGCTTGTTAAAGCAGTCTAGCTTTATAGAAATCAACTTTTTCTACACCCCAACTGGGATAGAATAAAAAAGGCGTCATAAATAAGGGCATATTAGTCAAACAAGATTGTACCGAATTGTCCTTACCAGCAATGTTAAGCAATCTAACTTGCCAACAAACACACCTTTCTCATTTTTCTCAGTAATGATTTTCCAATGTGTATTTCTAATTCTTAATATACTTCAGAGGGACTTCTCTCAACTCACAACTAAAGATTTTGGTAGATATTGGCTTTATGAACAACATCTCCAAAGAGGAAAATTCCGCTCGTATGGAAATTAATGATAAGTTATTCAAAAGCTCCCAAAATAAATTTTAAATTATTTGCACTCACTTCATCATCTTGTAAACAAAAAGTTGTGTCATCGACATATTGTAGCATATTGACTTTTATTTAAATTCTCACCCAACACCCTTTTCACGAAGTCATTTGTTTAGCTTCCTTGATAATGGCTAAAGCATCAGTAGCTAAACCAAACAACAACGGGGAGAGAACATCCCACCGTCTTAGCCCTTCGTGAGTTTTAAAATAGGGCACAATTTTATCATTAACCTTAACCTTCAGATGACCCCCTCTCATAGCTAGTATGCATAATCCAGTCACACCATTAGTCAGGAAAGCTTCTTAATTTCAATATTTGGTAGACAAAAAGGCCATTTAGTTTTATCATATGCCTTATCAAAGTACACTTTAAATAGGAGGGCACTTTGTTTCTTATGGTGAATAGAATTCAATGCTTCATGTAGGACAACCACACCCTCCATAATGTACCTACCTTTTATAAAGGCACCTTGGGTTTGAGAGATAATTGGAAGAATCGCTTTACTAAGTTGGTTCATCAAAACTTTAGTAATATTTTTGAAACTAACATTTAGCCGACGGATAGGTTTAAACTTCTGGATTTGTTCGACATCTTTAGTTTTACAGACTAAAGTAACAATGCCATAATTCATCATAGTAATATCTAGGACCCCTCTATGATAATCATCTAGTAAATCTTTTAAATCCACCTTGACCACATCCCAAAAGTGTTGATAAAAGTCCACAGGTAAGACATCAGGTCGAGGACTCTTATTTTCTTTGGAAAATCACATATTGCGAATCTTCCATGGTGAAAGGTCCAACCAGTTGCTCAGCATTTTATTAGCATTTTTCTTAGCTTCCTAAATATTCAAAGATATATTTGATTCTTTGGCATGTCCAAACAACTTTTTATAAAAATTAGTAATGTATTTAAGCAAATCATTTTCTCCCTCAATAACCCCATCCTCTTGTTCCAAGGAGACAATCTTATTCTTTTCTGCTTCTGCCATTAACTTTGAAGGAAATATGCCCTAGAGCCAATAATAAAGTTGTTATTTTATATTTCCTTATTCATGATAAAGGTTTATTATTCATGCTAGAATTGTATTGATCGGAAACTTAAATACATATGTGAATACATAAACAAATACTGTGTCCCTAGTGAGCCTCTACTTGACTAGCTCGTTGGTCAAAGATGGTTAAGGTTTCCTAACCATGGACATGTGTTTTCATTTGATAACGGGATCACATCATTAGGAGAATGATGTGATGGACAAGACCCATCCGTTAGCTTAGCATAATGATCGTTCACTTTATTGTTATTGCTTTCTTCAGGTCAAATACATGTTCCTTCGACTATGAGATTATGCAACTCCCGGATACCGGAGGAATACCTTGTGTGCTATCAAACGTCACAACGTAACTGGGTGATCATAAAGATGCTCTACAGGTATCTCCGAAGGTGTTTGTTGGGTTGGCATAGATCGATATTAGGATTTGTCACTCCGAGTATCGGAGAGGTATCTCTGGGCCCTCTCGGTAATACACATCATAAGCTTGCAAGCAAACGACTAAGGAGTTAGTCATGAGGTGATGTATTACAGAACGAGTAAAGAGACTTGCCAGTAACGAGATTTAACTAGGTATAGAGATACCGACGATCGAATCTCGGGCAAGTAACATACCGATGGACAAAGGGAATTACGTATGTTGTCATAACGGTTCGACTGATAAAGATCTTCGTAGAATATGTAGGAGCCAATGTGGGCATCTAGGTTACGCTATTGTTTATTGATCGGAGAGGTGTCTCGGTCATGTCTACATAGTTCTCGAACCCGTATTGTCCGCACGCTTAACGTTCGATGACGATATAGTATTATATGAGTTATGTGATTTGGTGACCGAATGTTGTTCGGAGTCCCAGATGAGATCATGGACATGACGAGGAGTCTCTAAATGGTCGAGAGGTAAAGATCGATATATAGGACGATGGTATTCGGACACCGGAAGTATTCGGGAGGGTACCGGGTACTTATCGGGTCACCGGGAAGGAGTTTCGGGTACTCCCGGCAAAGATATGGGCCTTATGGGCCAAGAGAAGGGAACACACCAGCCCACAAGGGGCTGGTGCACCCCTATACAAGCCAGCCCTATGAGGAGAAGGAAAGTGTGGAGTAGGACTCCCCCTTCCTTCCCTCTCCCCCCTCTTTCCTTCCCCCTTGTTTATACAAGGAAGGGGGCGCAGGGCAAGGCAGGAGCCCTAGAGGCCGGCGGCCAGCCCTAAGGCGTGCGTGGCTGCCTTCCCTCCCCTCCCACCTATATATATGTGGGGAGGGGGCGCCACACAAGGATACACAACATTGTCTTAGCCGTGTGCGGCGCCCCCGTCCACCGTTTACTCCCTCGGTCATATTTTCGTAGTGCTTAGGCGAAGCCCTGCGGAGATCACGTCACCATCACCGTCACCATGCCGTCATGCTGACGGAACTCATCTACTACCTCGCCGTCTTGCTGGATCAAGAAGGCGGAGGACGTCACCGAGCTGAACGTGTGCAGAACGCGGAGGTGCCGTACGTTTGGTACTTGATCGGTTGAAGCGCGAAGAAGTTCGACTACATCAACCGCGTTGTGAAATGCTTCCGCTTACGGTCTACGAGGGTACGTAGACACACTCTCCCCCTCGTTGCTATGCGTCTCCATGGATAGATTATTGCGTGTGCGTAGAATTTTTTTTGTTTTCCATGCAACGTTTCCCAACAAACTTTGGCATGCTAATATTTAGTGTTGTTGTCTCCCTCCTTAATTTCCTTGCCTTTATATCTCTGCAACCACTTCAGTTGCTCTTGTTTTAAAATCCTACCCAATTGATATCTAAGTTCCTTTTTGCTCAATTTTATCTTGAATAGTCAAGCTTTTAATCAATATTTTTTCAATAACATCCAACTTGGCAAGATCTTAGTTTTAATTTTTCTATAACAAGCATCAACATTTCTATTCCACTCTCAAACATTTCTCCTCAAAATTCTCAATCTTTGTTGCAATCTTTCTATGTTAGATACTTCATAATGATTAATCCAAATGTTGGTGACAAAATCTTTAACACCCTCTCTCAACATCCAGGAGTTCTCAAACCTAAATATGGGTTTGAGCAACATCATGAGATCTAGTATATAAACATCTCTCTCCTCTCTCTCCTCTCTCTCTATATATCTCTCTTCCTCCCGCTCTCCCTCCCTCTCCCTCCCTCTCTAGTTTCTCAAAAGTAGGAATAACAAGATTGTTAGCCCAGGTGAATTTTCTCCCATTTAGGGACAATTCTCTCAAGACAATATACTCAATTATAGCATTAAAAACAAAACTCCAATGACCAGTTTCATTGGGCTTATTTTTTCCAGATTTGTTTCTAATGAGATTAAAATCCCTGCCTACCACACGTGGCAGAGGATTATCATGATACACTCGATAACTCTATTAAGAAAACAACTTTACCATATAACTGAGCATCACCATACACACTTATCAAATTCCAAAGAGACTTGGCTATTTTGGCAGAAACACTAAACATCTCTCTCTCCCTCCCTCTCCCTCTCCCTCCTTCTCTCTCTCTCTAGTTTCTGAAAAGTAGGATTAGCAAGATTGTTAGCCCAGGTGAATTTTCTCCCATTTAGCAACAATTCTCTCAAGACATCATGCTCAATTATAGCATTAGAAACAAAACTCCAATTATCAGTTTCATTGTGCTTATTTTTTCCAGAATTATTTCTAATGAGATTAAAATCCCCATCTACCACACATGGCAGAGGATTATCATGATACGCTCTCGATACTCTGTTAAGAAAGAAGCTTTACCATCTAATTGAGCATCACCGTACACAGTAATCAAATTCCAAAGAAACTTGGTTATTCTGTCAGAAACAAGGATCCTAATAAAGTACACTCAAACTTCAACCTGGTTCACATCCAATTGTTGGAGATATGCCCTAGAGGCAATCATGTATGATGATATTTCCTATGTGTTTATGAATAAAGATAGTCCTTGGACATTATCAATGATGTGTATCAGCAAGTGGGGGGGGGGGGGGGGGGGGGGGGGGGGGGGGGGGGGGGGGGGGGGGGGGGGGGGGGGGGGGGGGGGGGGGGGGGGGGGGGGGGGGGGGGGGGGGGGGGGGGGGGGGGGGGGGGGGGGGGGGGGGGGGGGGGGGGGGGGGGGGGGGGGGGGGGGGGGGGGGGGGGGGGGGGGGGGGGGGGGGGGGGGGGGGGGGGGGGGGGGGGGGGGGGGGGGGGGGGGGGGGGGGGGGGGGGGGGGGGGGGGGGGGGGGGGGGGGGGGGGGGGGGGGGGGGGG
Organism: Thinopyrum obtusiflorum; assembly: GCA_036873465.1. Lineage (NCBI taxonomy): Eukaryota > Viridiplantae > Streptophyta > Magnoliopsida > Poales > Poaceae > Thinopyrum > Thinopyrum obtusiflorum. Next base: position 61,738 of record JAAAWM010011970.1, on the reverse strand, counting down.
GGGGGGGGGGGGGGGGGGGGGGGGGGGGGGGGGGGGGGGGGGGGGGGGGGGGGGGGGGGGGGGGGGGGGGGGGGGGGGGGGGGGGGGGGGGGGGGGGGGGGGGGGGGGGGGGGGGGGGGGGGGGGGGGGGGGGGGGGGGGGGGGGGGGGGGGGGGGGGGGGGGGGGGGGGGGGGGGGGGGGGGGGGGGGGGGGGGGGGGGGGGGGGGGGGGGGGGGGGGGGGGGGGGGGGGGGGGGGGGGGGGGGGGGGGGGGGGGGGGGGGGGGGGGGGGGGGGGGGGGGGGGGGGGGGGGGGGGGGGGGGGGGGGGGGGGGGGGGGGGGGGGGGGGGGGGGGGGGGGGGGGGGGGGGGGGGGGGGGGGGGGGGGGGGGGGGGGGGGGGGGGGGGGGGGGGGGGGGGGGGGGGGGGGGGGGGGGGGGGGGGGGGGGGGGGGGGGGGGGGGGGGGGGGGGGGGGGGGGGGGGGGGGGGGGGGGGGGGGGGGGGGGGGGGGGGGGGGGGGGGGGGGGGGGGGGGGGGGGGGGGGGGGGGGGGGGGGGGGGGGGGGGGGGGGGGGGGGGGGGGGGGGGGGGGGGGGGGGGGGGGGGGGGGGGGGGGGGGGGGGGGGGGGGGGGGGGGGGGGGGGGGGGGGGGGGGGGGGGGGGGGGGGGGGGGGGGGGGGGGGGGGGGGGGGGGGGGGGGGGGGGGGGGGGGGGGGGGGGGGGGGGGGGGGGGGGGGGGGGGGGGGGGGGGGGGGGGGGGGGGGGGGGGGGGGGGGGGGGGGGGGGGGGGGGGGGGGGGGGGGGGGGGGGGGGGGGGGGGGGGGGGGGGGGGGGGGGGGGGGGGGGGGGGGGGGGGGGGGGGGGGGGGGGGGGGGGGGGGGGGGGGGGGGGGGGGGGGGGGGGGGGGGGGGGGGGGGGGGGGGGGGGGGGGGGGGGGGGGGGGGGGGGGGGGGGGGGGGGGGGGGGGGGGGGGGGGGGGGGGGGGGGGGGGGGGGGGGGGGGGGGGGGGGGGGGGGGGGGGGGGGGGGGGGGGGGGGGGGGGGGGGGGGGGGGGGGGGGGGGGGGGGGGGGGGGGGGGGGGGGGGGGGGGGGGGGGGGGGGGGGGGGGGGGGGGGGGGGGGGGGGGGGGGGGGGGGGGGGGGGGGGGGGGGGGGGGGGGGGGGGGGGGGGGGGGGGGGGGGGGGGGGGGGGGGGGGGGGGGGGGGGGGGGGGGGGGGGGGGGGGGGGGGGCTGGCGCGCCCTGGTGGGTTGTGGCCTCCTCGGCCCACCTTCGATGCCCATCTTCTGGTATATAAGTGATTTTGACCTAGAAAAATGAGGAGAAGACTTTTGGGATGGAGCGCCGCCGTCTCGAGGCGGAACTTGGGCAGGAGCACTTTTGCCCTCTGGCGGAGCGATTCTACCGGGGGAACTTCCCTCCCGGAGGGGGAAATCATCGTCATCATCATCACCAACAACTCTCCCATCTTGGGGAGGGCAATCTCCATCAACATCTTCACCAGCACCATCTCATCTCAAACCCTTGTTCATCTCTTGTATTCAATCTTGTTACCGGAACTATAGATTGTTGCTAGGGGGTGACTAGTAGTGTTGATTACATCTTGTAGTTGATTACTATATGGTTTATTTGGTGGAAGATTATATGTTCAGATCCATTATGCATATTAATACCCCTCTGATCATGAGCATGTTTATTATTTGTTAGTAGTTACTTTTGTTCTTGAGGTCACGGGAGAAATCACGTTGCAAGTAATCATGTGAACTTGATATGTGTTCGATATTTTAACAGTATGTATGTTGTGATTCCCTTAGTGGTGTCATGTGAACATCGACTACATGACACTTCACCATATTTGGGCCTAAGGAAATGCATTGTGGAGTAGTAAATAGATGGTGGGTTGCGAGAGTGACAGAAACTTAAACCCCAGTTTATGCACTATTCCGTAAGGGACCGATTGGATCCTAGAGTTTAACGCTATGGTTAGAATTTATTCTTAATACTTTTCTCGTAGTTACGGATGCTTGCGGGAGGGTTAATCATAAGTAGGAGGTTTGTTCAAGTAAGAACAGCACCTAAGCACCGGTCCACCCACATATCAAATTATCAAAGTAGCGAACACAAATCAAACCAACATGATGAAAGTGACTAGATGAAATTCCCGTGTACCCTCAAGAACGCTTTGCTTATCATAAGAGACCGTTTTGGCCTGTGCTTTGCCTCAAAAGGATTGGGCTACCTTGCTGCATACTTATTGCTACTATTGTTACTTGCTCTTTACAAATTATCTTGCTATCAAACTATTCGCTACTTACAGTTTTAGCACTTGCAAACATTACCTTACTGAAAACTACTTGTCATTTGCTTCTGCTCCTCGTTGGGTTCGACACTCTTACTTATCGAAAAGAGCTACAATTGATCCCCTATACTTGTGGGTCATCATTAGCCCAGGTGAACTTTCACCCATTTAAAGGCAATATTCTCAAGACAGCATCACTGGTATAGTGAGCTGCTATACAAACGGTTTTTAACCCCTTTTCGCGATGACATTTTGAACCGTTGCCTAGTGAGTGTGGGCGATAGGGGGGGGGTCCTTCCCACATGACCCAGAAACCGTCGGGGGCAGGCCCTCCGGTCACACACGCTGCGCAAAATGAGCTCATGTGCGATCGGGCTAGCCATCGCATACAATTATACATGCCCAATCATTTCCATTCATAGGTACATCCCACACAGTGATTCCCAGATAAACATTTCCCTTCGTCTGCACAACCCACACAGTCAATCCATGAGAAACGTTTCCGTTTGTTTGCATATCCCACACAGTCAATCCCAGAGAAACGTTTCCGTTCGCATGCACATCCCACACAGTGAATCCCAGACGAACGTTTTCGTTCGTATATACATCCCACACAATTTTATGTATAGCCTCGTGTGTGATAGGTGTATCGATCACACACGCTCTGCTTTCGTTAACCGTTTGCTTTATTCTACTATATCACACACGATTTGGTGAAGAAAATTGTATGCCATTGGGCTATCCATCACAACCATTTTTACTGCTAGAACCGTTTGCAAAGTTCCATGACTCATTTAGCAGGTTTATTAGTTTACAATTAATAATTCTAGTATTACGCAAATTCACATTTCATATCGAACAGTTGTTTGCCAATTTCATATCAGGCACATAAATATATATTTTAACATCATAGTACGATAGCTACCTGAAAACAGCACAGTACAACATATAGCTAGTTCACCTTCATAAGAACAATATTAGAACAATATATTCATTTCCCTAATCGACTGATACATGATCAGCCAGGTTCGTCTTCTCCACATCTGCTTTCAGTTCAGTAAGAAGCTGTTTTGCACTGACCAGTTGGGAAAGTGCCTCCTCCTTTGCCAACGCCATCTTAGCAAAGTCTAATTTAAAAAATCTGAGCTCATCCTCCATCTTCCTCTTTTTTTCCCGCGTCTTGAAATATTCTTCAGCGTTGACAACACTTTCTCTAAGCCTATCTCTGTTCTCTTCCTCATACATGCTCCAGAGCTTTGCTGGGCACATCTTCAAAGACGGTGGCCACTCTTGATCAACCCACTCTAGGTAAGAACACTTTCGTCCATCCTATAATATTTAAAACTAAATCAGTAAAAAAATTGTAGGGAAAATGGGTTCTAGCAACATAGAAAATCATCAAATACATATTTTGAAAAACTGAAGAAATAGGTTAATTATGACATATCTTCTCAAAAAGATAAATGTGCAAATGAATTAATTGCTACTGAGATAACAACCAAATTCAGAAACATCAGAAGATATAATTAACTGCAACAATGCTACAAGTTCTTAGTCATGTACTATAAATAACAAATTGAACATTTTATGAGGAAGCTAAATATAACTGCAACAGTATAGTGACAGTGTTTGGATGACATCAAATTGATACTAACAGGTGTGTACATGCACAAATTTAGTAACATAGAACTAATGGCACAAAGACCGTCCACTATGTATTCCCAAACCGGTGTCAAGACAACTGTTGCTACATTGGGCACCGGTGCCCTGCACTGGCGAGCTGATGCAGAGGAAAAAAATCAGGGAACAGGACTCCGGAGCACCTAGTTGCTCTGATGCCCAGTTTTTTCGTGCCATAAAGTTTTAGTATTTTACTGCTTGGCTGCTCGGATGTGTGGACCAAAGTTGGCTGCACAAACTGCTGAAGCGGTGCCAAATAATTTTCTAATGGCACCGCTGATGAGATGGCAACATTTTTAGATACTAGGTAGAAACTGTGAGACTGTCTTAATCACATCCAGAATAACATAGCACAGTGACAGTGTCTGAATCACATCTAACAAATGAGTTGTAACAACGAAAGTCGGGCTAACCTTCTCTGCACATGCCAGAAACTTCCTCCCACTGTTCACAGATTCAAACGCAACTAACTTCACGCATGGAGATTGATGGTGATAACGAGCAGGCAGATCTTCAGCCACCCCGCTCCATTTGTTGCAACTGATGGTCCTAGGGAGCTACAAGAGGAAGAAATGACTCAAATCGACCGCCGGGTTAAAATCCTTCATTCCAAATCATAACCCGAGAGAGAGAACAGAGGTGTCAGGACCCCGATCCTAAGCCACATCGATCTAGCATGTAACACATCATATCACTTTGCGGCCTCACGCACGGTATTCCCACGGGTGCCACCTTACCTGGCCCGGGACCGTTTGCGCCTTTTGGCTCACGTATATGATAGTGTCGCTAGCATCCATATGACAAAGAACCCGGGCCGACATGACTAGTCATGAACCCAAAGTGGCGCTAACTTACGGGGACAGGCATACATGAACCAGCATCGAACGTGTCGGTCATCAGCGTGTGAATCCGGGCTATAGCAACTGGGCTAACAGGACTCTGGGAACCCGGGCTGTAGCAGGCTAGCAGGTCTCCGGAAGTCACCGCGTGACATTTCCTCGAAGGGACAGACACAGGAACGAAGTGGATCACATGCCGGCCAGTCTAAGTGTTCCGGAGCAGTAGTAACTGGGCTAGCAGGACTCCGGTAAACCGGGCTGTAGCAGACTACCATGGCTCAGTGGAAGCACTAGACTACATTTCCCCATAAGAGAGGCTACCAAGGATAAACAACTAGGTTGTCGGATCCCACACATACCAAGCATTTCAATCATACACACAATATGCCCGATATGTGTAAATACAACATGGCATCACAACAAAACTCTACAACTCAAAGTATTTATTCATTAGACTCCGAGGAGCCAAGTATTACAAACATGGGTCTCATGACCCAACATACAGAGCATACAAGCAACAAGCACATGCGGAAGCTTAACTTGTCTGAGTACAAACAACTACAAATGAAAATGGCTAAGAAGCCTGACTGTCTACAAGACCCTGCCGAGGGCACAAGATCGTAGCTGAGGTAACAAGCTAAACGTCGAAGTCCACGCGGAACTACTAGTGAGACTGAAGTCTCTCTGCAAAAACATAAATTAAGCAAACGTGAGTACAAATGTACCCAGCAAGACTTACATCAGAACTATCTACATATGCATCAGTATCAACGAAGGGGGTGGTGGAGTTTAACTGCAGCAAGCCAGCTTTGACCTATCCTGAACTACGAATGCTGGTAACTCTTTTGAGGTGGCGCACACGAGTCCACATATTCACCATATCAATACACCACTATGGATCCGCTCCCGTCTCCCTACGAGAAGGCCATCCATAGCACTCACGCTTATCTTGCGAGTTTTAGAGTATCCACTTCAAGTTATCTATGAACTGTACAGGCAACCCAGAGGTCCTTTACCGCAGACGCGGCTATTCGAATAGATGATGTTAACCCTATAGGGGGTGTACTTCTTCACACACGCTCTCACCACTTACCGCCGTTTACACGACATGTACTCGGCAACCTTCAAGCGGAAGCCCAACGAGGGTGTCGGCCACGGCCTACCTAAACACTCAAGTCTCTAGTCCAGGTTTATCGCCTATTCAGGTTCCATCCGTAGGGAGTCCGGCCGAGGTTTCCACATACGGCCCCGAACGATGTGTACAGGGTTCCGCGACACCAAACGGGCGCCTGGCATACCCGGCCACGTGCCTACCGCATCACAGCCCACCCCTCGGGTCAGCGCTGCGCACGGCCTCCAGCATACTACAAACACCAGAAACTACTTGCAACTCCTGGACAGAGGACAAGGATGGTTAAGAAGCCGAGAGGGTCCATTGGTTTCGGGCCCAATGCATGGTAGTAATTGTTCATGGATCACAAACACAGAACTCAGTTCCTGAGGACGGCTTCAATGAAACAACCCACCATGTACTCCTACATGGCCTCTCATCGATACCTTTACCAAAACGTGTTCACACACTTAGCTCTCAACAGTAGGACATGTTCACACACCTCCAATTCATTCCCGATGAACCAGACCTGACTCAACTCTAAGCAGTAGCAGGCATGACAAACAAGCATGAATGAGTAGGCACATCAGGGCTCAAACAACTCCTACTCATGCTAGTGGGTTTCATCTATTTACTGTGGCAATGACAGGTCATGCAGAGGAAAAGGGGTTCAACTACCACAGCATGAAACAGTTGAATCGTTGTTGTCCTAATGCAGTAAAAGAGAGCAGGAGCGAGAGAGTGGGATTGTATCGGAATGAACAAGGGGGTTTTGCTTGCCTGGCACTTCTGAAGATAATATAGTTCTTCATCGGTGTCATCGAACTCATCGTCGGAACCACGTCTACTGAGAGGGGACAAATACCGGCAAACAAAGAAGAACACAATCAATGCAATGCAACAATTATGATGCATGATAATGACATGGCAATATGATGTGATTTGAGCTAATGCAACTAAAACCAGGGGGTTTGAGCTAATTTGAACCAAAGGTTCAAATTCAAACTCAAGTTATGAATTTATAATGTGCATTATCATGTTTTGATATAAACAGCAGGTTTAAGTTGCTTTAACATGCATGAAACCAGCACAGATGGAAAGGTTGGATTTTTCTGATCATTTTTCATATATAACTTATTTCATTCTGAGTTAAGGTTGAATTTCTATGAATTTTAGAAGTTTTGGATATTTTCTGAAATAAATAAATCATTTCTGATTTATTTAAAATCCCAGAAAACATATACTGCGTCAGCATGATGTCAGGCTAAGGTCAGCAGGTCAACGGAGTCAGCCAGGTCAACCCTGACCTATGGGACCCACAGGTCAGTGACACAACTAACTAACTCTGTTAGTTAGTGCTAAGTTAAATACTAACCTAACTTAATTAGGGCATGGGCCCGCATGTCAGTGATACAGAGTTTAGTTAGCAAGGTGATTAACCTCTAACAGTGGTAATTAGCACTAACTAAAACCTAAACTAACTCTAGTCAGAGGCCGGTCCCACATGTCATCGACACAGGGGGGGCCCAGTCGTGGTCAAAGTGGGTCAAACCCACCGGCGTTCTGCCGCCGGCGAGGCCAGATGCGGTGACGGGCTTCGGATTTGGTCCTCCGTCGACCAAATCGACGGCGGAGATGCGCTACGTGCAGCTAGGCATGCGCCGCATCCAATGGTGCTAGTGGCTGGACGCGGGGAGGCCGGAAACGACGCCGGCGACGACCTTGGCGGCTGCCGGAGCTCGGGTGAGCTCGGGGTCGTCGCTGTGATGGCCGTGGTGGCTCATGCGAGGCACCTACGTGCTCTACGCGGCGCGGGGAGGAAGCTGGGCACGACGGCCGGACCATTAGATGGCCGGAGACACGTCGGCGGTAAGCACAGGCGGCAGTGCGTGCGGGCGAGCTCGAGGCGGCGTGTACGGTGCACGAGAGCGAGAACGGAGAGGGGGAGAAGGGTCAGTGGCTCACAGCGGTCACGGCAACGTAGACGGCGGCCTCGGGGAGGAACCGGAGCGAAGCAGGGCGGCGAGGGGATCTCCGGCATCGGGAGGTTGAAGACGAGCTCGGTGAGGTCGTTCGGGGGCGTCCGGTGGTACGTGGGTTATCGGGGAGGCGTAGGCGACGATGGCGGAGCTCTGGGACACGATGGTGAGGCGAGGCGATGACGGTGGCCGTGGCAGCAGTGAGCGGCGGCGACGAGCGCGCTCGGGTGCGCTGCGGGGAGAGAGCAGAAGAGGGGAGAGGAGGAGTGGATAGACTAGGGAGGTCAGGGCGGCGCCAATGAGAGGCAACGCGGCGTCGCGCTGGCAAGGGAGGCAGGCAGGCAAGCTGGTGGCGTGGCGCTCTGCCCGTGCGCGCGCGTCGGCCACACGCCTGGCCGACTGGCGCCAGGAGGACGACGGCGGTGGTGGGCTGGGCCGGCCAGTGGGCCGCCAGGTAAGCCAGGTGGGCGAGGCCAGGTGAGTTTCTCTCCCTCTCTTATTTCTGTTATCCATTTTTGTCTTTGTTTCTGGATTTAGTAAAAAATACTAAATCATTTAATATATTCCTGAAATAAATCGTGGGCACTGTTAGAATTATTTCCAATAGCCCACAACCACTTCCCAAAATATTTGGGCATTTTAATTATTTATAGCAATTAAATGCCCAAATTCAAATATTGTATGAGTTCATTCAAAAATCCAAATTGATCTAGAAAAATGTGCACCATTTTTGTCAGAGGTGCTGGACCAATTCAGAAATGATGAACATTTCTAAAGAGCATTTTGGGTTCATTGAAAAGATTTAAGTTTGAACCTAGTTGAGTTTCATTTGCTGCTAATGTTTATCAGTCCCCATTTCAAATTAAAGAAGTAATTTAGACATGAAGCATGGATGCTTGTGCCACTAATTGCAAACAATGCTAGGGTTGTGATAAGAGGCATACCCGGGTGGTGAAAGAGTCGTCGGAGGAGGAGGAACCGCTAGAGAGGTCATTCAAGAAGACCATGGCAACCGCGGCGGTCGGATGCGAGACGGCGAGAGTGAGGAAGCGGCTATAGCTTGGGAAGTAAGGAAGGAGAAAACAGGGGAAATGTGACTTGTGGTTGGAGAGAAATGGGGGTGGGGAGGGGGGAGTTAGATATTTCGGCGGTAGGCCAAAAATTTCAAAAGGTGGAGGGAAACTTTGCGCGAGGTGCCGCCGGACACCATTCACTTTGAACGAATGTGTGCATCGCAAATGATTCTTCTGCTTTATGCGCAATGAGTTTGATCATTCAAATTTTGGTGGAAATTTCCCTGGGTACTGTCCTCATCCACGTCATTGCATAATTTAACATCGCTTGATAATTTGGGCAGACAAAAGAGCCTACAGCACACAGACCACACTTACTGAATCGAGCAATTTTAGTAATTAAACAGAGCCAGTTGACCTAAACATTGCTCTAACAAAAGACCAGCGTTATAAACAAAGGCTAAGTACGCATAATTTTAACAAAGCCGCCGCCGCGCCACACTATGCCTCGCCAGTGTAAGATGAGACGTCGATGACTTGTCCTGGCGACATGCCACCGTTGGTGGACTCCGCGTCCCCCCGGCTGAAGTCAACCGTGTCCTCGTCCTCGTCCTCGTCCTTGACCTCGGCGCTGCCCTCAAGGTTGTAGTACTCATAGTAGTGGCTGCGCCAGAGCTCGCGTTGGTACTCCATCGCCGATTCCTCGATGGACAGGCTTTTCTCTACCTCGTCCTCAGCCACGCGCAACTCCTCCTCCCGACGCTCCTCGATCTCTGCCGCCTCCTGCATCTCCAGCTCCTGCTCGGCGATCTCATGAGGAAGCAGGTGCTCCATGGCTTCGCCGCCTTTTCGGACGTGGGTTGCATGCTAGATTCCGAGGTGGCATGGAATATCTTGGCGTGTGCGCCCTCAATCTTAGTGTGGATGGCCTTGACCCGGGCCAGGGCGACATCGACGGCACGGACGGCAGCTCGAGCGCTCTCGGTGTTTGCAGCCACCGACGTAGCAGCTGCTGCAATCATCTCGGCTGCTGCAGCTTCCCTGTTGGTTGCCGCAGATGCCCTCTCAGCGGATGCGTCTGCGCTCAATGCGGATGCGGCTGCACGCTCGGCGTAGGCTGCCGCGCACTCGACACAGGCGGCCGTGCTCGGGGAGGACGGGGCCATAGTACGGGCCCTCAGGAAGTGTTTCCACGACGTCATTCCTTGCAAGAAGGGGTTACGAGAATGGGGATCGGGGATTCATGGATTCGGGGGTGACCGACACTAGAGCAGACGAAGTCGGTGAAGCTTACGGAGGAAGACTTAAGTAGATCCATGAATTTTCATCGCAAACAATTCCTACAACAAATTGTGTGTGATGTTGTTGATATTTTGTATTAGCTGTGAAAGACAAATTTATAGTATAGTGGCAACGGATGGTGTTTTAAATGTACAAGAAAATTTGGATTACTAATACAACTGTCACGTCAAATTTTGGAAAATTTCAGGGCTCATTTGACCTCTTTAAGACATTTAAGTGATTTTCTAGCCATTTAATTACCGTAATTCAAATTTTAACTACATGTACATGCAACGGCTAACCATAATGGTTTCAAAAGTCATATTTGTATACTTGTGTGCGGGTTAATTCTATGTGCAGTAAATTAGACGGAATTTTCAAACATATTGGTGTCACGGCTTGGACACAAAGCATGGAGTGCCATGGCATTTAAATTTCAAAAATATTCAGAAATACATGAAACCTTGCTTGACGTAATGGCATGGCACGAAGATGGTGTGGTAAAAAAATTGGCCTGTTTGACGAAAGTTTGGACACACATCCCTCACAAACCGGAGCAACTCACTAGAAGACTCATGGTTCCGAGAGGGCACAATGCATGTTTAATGACGAGCCGGCGTTAGCTTCCTCTTATGGCCTTCAAAAAAATTCTACAGTTAACGTGCACTAATACAACTTTCATGTCAAAATTTGGAAAATTCCAGGGGTCATTTGACCTTTTTAAGACATTTAAGTGATTTTCTAGCCATTTAATGACCGTAATCCAAATTTGAACTACATGTATTGTAGCAGCTAACCATAACGGTTTGAAAAAATATATTTGTGTACTTGTGTGCGAGTTAATTCCATGTGAAGTAAATTGGACGGAATTTTCAAACATATTGATGTCACGGCTTGGACACAAAGCATCGAGTGCCATGGCATTTAAATTCCAAAAAAATAAAATATGATCAGAAATACATGAAACCTTGCTTGACGTAATGGCATGGCACCAAAATGGTGTGGTAAAAAAATTGGCCTGTTTGACGAAACTTTGGACACACCCCCCTCACAAACCGGAGCTACTCACTAGAAGGCTCGTGGTTCCGAGAGGGCACAAATGCATCTTTGATGACGAACCGACGATAGCTTCCTCTTATGGCCTTCAAAAAATTTCTACAGTTAACGTGCACTAATAAAACTGTCATTTCAAAATTTGGAAAATTTCAGGGGTCATTTGATCTTTTTAAGACATTCAAGTGATTTTCTAGCCATTCTATGACCGTTATTCAAATTTGAACTACATGTACATGCAACAACTAACCATAACGGTTTGAAAAATCATATTTGTGTACTTGTGTGCGAGTCAATTTCGTGCAGTAAATTGGAAGGATTCTCAAACATATTGGTGTCACGGCTTGGACACAAATTAAGCATCGAGTACCTTGGCATTTAAATTCCACAAAATTCAAAAATGATCAGAAACACATGAAACCTTCCTTGACATAATGGCATGCCACAAGATGGTGTGGTAAAAAAATTGGTCTGCTTGGCGAAAGTTTGGACACACACCCCTCACAAACCGGAGCAACTCATTAGAAGGCTCGTGGTTTCGAGAGGACACAATGCATGTTTGATGACGAACCGACGATAGCTTCCTCTTATGGCCTTCAAAAAAATTCTACAGTTAACGTGCACTAATACAACTATCATGTCAAAATTTGGAAAATTCCAGGGTCATTTGACCTTTTAAAGACATTTAAGTGATTTTCTAGCCATTTAATGACCATAATTCAAATTTGAACTACAAGTACATGCAACAGCTAATCATAACTGTTTGAAAAATCATATTTGTGTACTTGTTGTGTGCGAGTTAATTCCATGTGCAGTAAATTGGAAGGAAATTTCAAACATATTGGTGTCAATGCTTGGACACAAAGCATGGAGTGCCATGGCATTTAAATTCCAAAAAAAAATCAAAAATGATCAAAAATACATGAAACCTTGCTTGACATAATGGCATGGCACCAAGATGGTGTGATAAAAAAATTGGCATGTTTGACAAAAGTTTGGACACACACCCTCACAAATTGAAGCAACTCACTAGAAGGCTCGTGGTTCCGAGAGGGCACAATGTATGTTTGATGACGAACCGACGTTAGCTTCCTCTTATGACATTCAAAAAATTTCTACAGTTAACGTGCACTAATACAACTGTCATTTGTGTACTTGTTGTGTGCGAGTTAATTCCATGTGCAGTAAATTGGAAGGAATTTTCAAACATATTGGTGTCACGGCTTGGACACATGCATGGAGTGCCATGGTAACACAAAATAAGCATTAGTTCCTTATATGAGTAAAGAAAATGTAAATATCTGGCAAGACAACCGGGCCCCACACGATTGGCACTTTATTTCGCGCCTCGAGGTTTGGAAGGTGAGTGACGCGGGTTATTAATCAGACGCGATTCTGTATTGGAAACCGTCAGCTATTAAGTTCACACACGGCTTTTGCTGCGGGAATCGTGTGCAATTCAAACTACAGTACTCGTAAATTCCGGCGACCGGCGTGTGTACTATTCCTGTTGATCTAGATTCCGGCCGCCAATAAATACTACCTTGCTCACGTCGTCTCGCCTGCATTCTCATCTACATCCTCCTCTCGCTCACTCTCTCTCTCTCTCTCTCTCTCTCTCTCTCACACACACACACACACACACACACACACACAAATCTCTGCCATGGCGCCGTCGATCTGCCCACGCGCCGACGAGGACGCTCCGCCCCCCGAGGACGTTCAGTCGAAGAGCAGCGACGAGGAGGACCCCTACGGGCCACTGGACGAGGTTGCGCCGGACCCCCCAACTTTGGAGTGGTTTTGGGGTCAGTACAATCTTAGTCTGTGGAAGTTGCTGCCGCCGGCTAAGAAAACCAGGCAAGTTGCGTTCAAGAAGGAGATGGTGGAGGAGGAAGCTGATACGTCTCCATCGTATCTACTTTTCCAAACACTTTTGCCCTTGTTTTGGACCCTAACTTGCATGATTTGAATGGAACTAACCCGAACTGGCGCTGTTTTCAGCAGAATTGCCATGGTGTTATTTTTGTGCCGAAATAAAAGTTCTCGGAATGACCTGAAACTTCACGGAGAATAATTTTGGAATTAATAAAAAATACTGGCGAGAGAATCAAGACCAGGGGGCCCACACCCTGTCCACGAGGGTGGGGGCGCGCCTCCCCCCTGGGCGCGCCCCCCTGCCTCGTGGGCCCCCTGGAGCTCCACCGACCTCAACTCCCAACTCCATATATTCACGTTCGGGGAGAAAAAAATCAGAGAGAAGGATTCATCGCATTTTACGATACGGAGCCACCGCCAAGCCCTAAACTCTCTCGGGAGGGCTGATCTGGAGTCCGTTCGGGGCTCCGGAGAGGGGAATCCGTCGCCGTCATCATCATCAACCATCCTCCATCACCAATTTCATGATGCTCACCGCCGTGCGTGAGTAATTCCATTGTAGGCTTGCTAGACGGTGATGGGTTGGATGAGATTTATCATGTAATCGAGTTAGTTTTGTTAGGGTTTGATCCCTAGTATCCACTATATTCTGAGATTGATGTTGCTATGACTTTGCTATGCTTAATGCTTGTCACTAGGGCCCGAGTGCCATGATTTCAGATCTGAACCTATTATGTTTTCATGAATATATGTGAGTTCTTGATCCTATCTTGCAAGTCAATAGTCGCCTACTACGTGTTATGATCCGGTAACTCCGAAGTGACAATAATCGGGACCACTCCCGGTGATGACCGTAGTTTGAGGAGTTCATGTATTCACTAAGTGTTAATGCTTTGGTCCGGTACTCTATTAAAAGGAGGCCTTAATATCCCTTAGTTTCCAATAGGACCCCGCTACCATGGGAGGGTAGGACAAAAGATGTCATGCAAGTTCTTTTCCATAAGCACGTATGACTATATTCGGAATACATGCCTACATTACATTGATGAACTGGAGCTAGTTCTGTGTCACCCTATGTTATAACTATTGCATGAGGAATCGCATCCGACATAATTATCCATCATTGATCCAATTCCTACGAGCTTCCACATATTGATCTTTGCTTAATTACTTTACCGTTGCCACTGTTATAATTACTACAAAACTTCTACTGTTACTTTTGCCACCGTTACCGCTACTTCCATACTACTTTGCTACTAAACACTTTGCTGTAGATATTAAGTTATCCAGGTGTGGTTGAATTGACAACTCAACTGCTAATACTTGAGAATATTCTTTGGCTCCCCTTGTGTCGAATCAATAAATTTGGGTTGAATACTCTACCCTCAAAAACTGTTGCGATCCCCTATACTAGTGGGTTATCAAGACTATTTTCTGGCGCCGTTGCCGGGGAGCATAGCTCTATTCTTTGAGTCACTTGGGATTTATATCTGCTGATCACTATGAGGAACTTGAAAGACGAGAAAACCAAGATTTATCCCTCAACCACGAGGGGAGGTAAGGAACTGCCATCTAGCTCTGCACTTGATTCTCCTTCTGTTTTGAGTAAACTTGCGACACCTAAACCTGTTTCTGCTATTTGTTCTGATATGTCGCATGTTATCGATGATGCCACTTCTGCTATGCATGATACTTATGATGAAACTACTTCTATGCTTGATAATACTGTGCCACTAGGTGAATTTCTTGATGAACAACTTGCTAGGGCTAGAGAGAATGAAATTATTGAAACTGATAGTGATGATGAAGATTCTCCCCCTAGATATGAATTGCCTGTTGTGCCTGAGGATTATGTTATGGATGAAGAAACTGCTAGAGACTTTCTTGCTTGCAATGATAGATATGATATTAAGAAATTATTAGCTAAGCTGAAAGAAAAGTCTCTAAATGCTAGAATGAAATATGACCCTGCTTTTGCTACTTCACCTATCTGTATTACCGATAAGGATTATGATTTCTCTGTCGACCCTGAGATAATTACTTTGGTTGAATCTGATCCTTTTTATGGCTATGAATCTGAAACTGTTGTGGCACATCTTACTAAATTAAATGATATAGCCACCCTATTCACTAATGATGAGAAAACTCGCTACTACTATATCCTTAAGCTATTTCTGTTCTCATTAAAGGGTGATGCTAAGACATGGTTTAATTCTCTTGATCCTGGTTGTGTGCGTAGTCCCCAGAATATGATTTATTACTTCTCTGCTAAATATTTTCCCGCTCATAAGAAACAAGCTGCATTAGGGAAAATATATAATTTTGTGCAAATTGAAGAAGAGAGTCTCCCACAAGCTTGGGGGAGGCTTCTCCAATTACTTAATGCTTTGCCTGATCATCCTCTCAAGAAAAATGAAATACTTGATATCTTTTATAAGGGACTAACCGATGCTTCCAGAGACCACCTGGATAGTTGTGCTGGTTGTGTTTTCAGGGAAAGAATTGTTGATCAAGCTGAATTGCTATTGAATAATATGTTGAGTAATGAGAATAATTGGACACTTCCTGAACCAACTCCTAAGCCAACTCCGAAGAAAAGGGGTATTCTATTTCTCAGTCCTGAAGATATGCAAGAGGCAAAGAAGTCTATGAAAGAAAAAGGTATTAAAGCTGAAGATGTTAAGAATTTACCACCTATCGAAGAAATACATGGTCTTGATAACCCGACACAGGTAGTAAAGGTAAATTCTCTCTATAGATATGATAAAGCTGAAATCCCGTCTACTAAGTTTGCTAGCCAATGCTTGGATGAGTTTGATGACTTTATGGTTAAACAAGAAAATTTCAATGCTTATGTTGGTAGACAATTGAAACGCAATGCTTATATGATTGAACACTTGAGTGATTATACGTCTAGAGTTAAAGGTGAACTTAAACTTATTAGTAAACATGCTTCTATGGTTACCACTCAAGTAGAACAAGTGCTTAAAGCTCAGAATGATTTGCTCAATGAATTAAATAATAAGAAAAATGATAATGCTGTTAGAGTTGTGACTAGAGGGGGTAAAATGACTCAGGAACCTCTGTATCCTGAGGGACACCCTAAGAGAATTGAGCAAGATTCTCAGAGAACTATTGTTGATGCACCTAGTCCTTCTAAGAGGAAGAAAAAGAAAAATGATAGGACTTTGCATGCTTCTAGTGAACCTGTTTTTGACACACCTGAGAATCCCAATGATATTTCTATTTCTGATGCTGAAACACAATCTGGTAACGAACATGAACCTAGTGATAACATTAATGATGATGTTCATGTTGATGCTCAACCTAGCAATAACAATGATGTAGAAATTGAACCTGCTGTTGATCTTGATATCCCACAATCAAAGAATCAACGTTATGATAAGAGAGACTTCGTTGCTAGGAAGCACGGTAAAGAAAGAGAACCATGGGTTCAGAAACCCATGCATTTTCCTCCTAAACCATCCAAGAAAAAGGATGATGAGGATTTTGAGCGCTTTGCTGAAATGATTAGACCTATCTTTTTGCGAATGCGTTTGACTGATATGCTTAAAATGAATCCTTATGCTAAGTATATGAAAGATATTGTTACAAATAAAAGAAAGATACCGGAAGCTGAAATTTCCACCATGCTTGCTAATTATACTTTTAAGGGTGGAATACCTAAGAAACTAGGAGATCCAGGAGTACCCACTATACCATGCTCCATTAAAAGAAACTATGTTAAAACTGCTTTATGTGATCTTGGAGTCGCTGTTAGTGTTATGCCTCTCTCTTTATATCATAGACTTGATTTGAATAAGTTGACACCTACCGAAATATCTTTGCAAATGGCCGATAAATCAACTGCTATACCTGTCGGTATTTGTGAGGATGTGCCTGTTGTGGTTGCAAACGTTACTATTTTAACGGACTTTGTTATTCTTGATATTCCCGAGGACGATAGTATGTCGATCATCCTTGGTAGACCCTTTTTGAATACTGCAGGGGCTGTTATTGATTGCAACAAAGGCAATGTCACTTTTCATGTTAATGGTAATGAGCATACGGTACACTTTCCGAGGAAACAACCTCAAGTCCACAGTATCAACTCTATTGGAAAAATTCCATCGATTATTATTGGAGGTTTGAATTTTCTCTTCCTACTGTCAAAAAGAAATATGATATTCTTATTGTTGGGGATGTGCATATCCCCGTTGAGGTAACCTAGTGCTATTCGAAAATTCTCCTGTTTCATGCAATTCGGAATGAGTTTGTTAACAAGACTTGATCAACCTTGTTAGTGGATTCCTTTTGATGAGCATGAGATGGATGAAGTTAGAAAGCACAACCTTCTGTACCCTCCTTTTACTTTCTGTTATTTAGATTAAATAAAGCAAAAATAGTATTTTCTGTCTGTTTTTTGAATTATCCGTGCAATAAAAAATACCCCGAAAATAAAAGTTCTCCAAATGCCCTGAAATTGAAATATGATTTTTTCTAGAATATTTAAGAATATCTGGCACTGAGAACACACCAGGGGGAGCCACCACCTGGCCACGAGGGTCCAGGGCGCGCCCCCTGCCTCATGGGCCTCACGTGGCCCCCCTCCACTTATTCCTGCACCCACACACTTCGTCTTCCTCCAGAAAAAATCCACAACCAGCTCAAACCCATGTTCTAGCTCGTTTTGCTACGATTTTTGATCTCCTTGCTCAAAGCTCCACTCACAAAACTGTTTTGGGGGATTGTTCTTTGGTATGTGACTCCTCCAATGGTCCAATTAGTTTTTGTTCTAGTGCTTTATTTGTTGCAAATTTTTGCTGCTTAGGTGACCCTGTTCTTGAGCTTGCATGTCAAATTTATTTGGTCCTAAGTAGTTCTAATGCATGATATAACCTCTAGGCACTTGTAGGAGTAGTTGCTATCAATTTTGTTGAGTTTGGTTCACTTTTATTTTGAGTCACTAAAAATTTCAGAAAATTTCAGAGAAAGAAAATGATGAAGAGATTGTTGAGAGGCTCTTCAAGCCGAAGCTCGAAGGATAAGCAAAGTGAGGAGAATAAGAAGCCCAAATATAATCTCCCTCGCACTTCGGAGGTTCGGGCGTGTGAATGGCCTTGTGATGAGTTCTTGAAGGCAGCCGGGATTCATGATGAATTTTATTATTTGGCTGAGAATGCGGGCCTCACCGACTTCCTCCACGACCAGCGCGAACAGTATCTCCTACTCACTAATATTTTCATGCAAAATTTTTACTTTCATGCTAGGAAATCACCACCTTCAGTGGAGTTTCATTTATATGATGAGGTTAAGGAGATGCCACTTAGTGAATTTTGTCGGGTCTGCAAGATACCCTTTGAGGGCAGCATAGAGGAACCACACCGTAATAATGTAGAGGGATTTATTAATGATATTGCTGTAGGGGAAACGAGGAAAGTTTCTGGTGCAAGAATTACTAGCATACATTTTCCTGTTCTACGTTACTTTGCAATATTTGCTAGTAGATGTTTAATTGGTCGCGGGAACAGTGGAAATCTTAGTGCTCCCGATATTGTTATTTTGCGCCATGCTTTGTTTCATGATACAACTTTCAGTTTGGGCGCTATTATTGCTAAACGGTTAAGTCTGAACCATACAAAGGGCCCCATTCTCGGTGGCATCTTTGCCTCGCGCCTTGCTGCACACTTTAATATACCTATTAGGCATTATGAGAAAGAAGAAAAGTTGCTGCCCCCTGTCTTTCTACATTATAAGAATATGATAGCACATGACTTTATTGTTAAAGATAAGAAGAAGATGCTTAAGTACAAACTGATGTTTGATAAAAATTATTGTGAGATTATTACCTTGCCTGCGCCCTCTTTGTTTAACATATTTTCAGGCACGTACCTCATCCTGCCGGAGGCCATTTATGCGTACTGGAGCCTGACACCCGCTCCAGAGGCTGAGCCGGAGCCACCACTTGACCCTTATCGGCAGTTTGTTTATCAGTGGAATCCGGAGGAGCTCGCTAACCAGTGGCACCCCGAGGATCCTCCGCAGTACACTGGAGAGAACCCCTTTGATCCTTGGGCATAGACCAACTTAGGCTAAAAGCCTAAGCTTGGGGGAGTACGTATTTCTCACCGACATTACATTCATGTTCACACACTCATTCTAGTTGTCGGTGCTCATACTTTTTCATTTTACTATCCATGCTAGTTTATTTTCTTTTCTTGCTTTCTTCTTGTGTGTTTGAAAAACCTTAAGAAAGACCAAAAAATTTAGTTATAGCTTTTAGCTAGTTTACTTCCCATGCTGGTAGTAGTAATAATTAAAAGAAAACCCAAAAAGATTTCTCGTTCTTCTTTTGCTTGTTGGGAGCTTTCCCGTGTAAATAGTTTTATTTCTTTTCTTTTCTTTGGGGGTCAAGAGGAGAAGACCATGATGAAAATGTTGAAGTGGCTCTTATATGCATTATTGTTGACCTAACCAAGAGCCCATATTACCTTGTCTTCTCCCTTGAACTAAAATGCTTGCAGATTCCAGCTTAGTCCAATGCACGTGCACTATTATTATTATTCACACCGTTCGGTCGTGCGAGTGAAAGGCAATAATGACGATATATGATGGATTGATTGAGATGAGAGAAGCTGGTATGAACTCGACCTCTCTTGTTTTTGTAAATATGATTAGTTCATCATTCCTGATTCAGCCTATTATGAATGAAACATGTTTGCAATGACAATTAGAGATTATAGTTGCTTATGCCATGCTTAATTAACTAGGAGTTTATAATGCTTTACCTTGCGTGCCAACATGCTATTAAAATGGTGGTGATGTGGTATGATAGGGTGGTATCCTCCTTTGAACGATTCGAGTGGCTTAACTTGGCACATGTTCACGCATGTAGTTGAAACAAAATCAACATAGCCTCCACGATATTTATGTTCATGGTGAATTATATCCTACTCATGCTTGGGGGGGGGGGGGGGGGGGGGGGGGGGGGGGGGGGGGGGGGGGGGGGGGGGGGGGGGGGGGGGGGGGGGGGGGGGGGGGGGGGGGGGGGGGGGGGGGGGGGGGGGGGGGGGGGGGGGGGGGGGGGGGGGGGGGGGGGGGGGGGGGGGGGGGGGGGGGGGGGGGGGGGGGGGGGGGGGGGGGGGGGGGGGGGGGGGGGGGGGGGGGGGGGGGGGGGGGGGGGGGGGGGGGGGGGGGGGGGGGGGGGGGGGGGGGGGGGGGGGGGGGGGGGGGGGGGGGGGGGGGGGGGGGGGGGGGGGGGGGGGGGGGGGGGGGGGGGGGGGGGGGGGGGGGGGGGGGGGGGGGGGGGGGGGGGGGGGGGGGGGGGGGGGGGGGGGGGGGGGGGGGGGGGGGGGGGGGGGGGGGGGGGGGGGGGGGGGGGGGGGGGGGGGGGGGGGGGGGGGGGGGGGGGGGGGGGGGGGGGGGGGGGGGGGGGGGGGGGGGGGGGGGGGGGGGGGGGGGGGGGGGGGGGGGGGGGGGGGGGGGGGGGGGGGGGGGGGGGGGGGGGGGGGGGGGGGGGGGGGGGGGGGGGGGGGGGGGGGGGGGGGGGGGGGGGGGGGGGGGGGGGGGGGGGGGGGGGGGGGGGGGGGGGGGGGGGGGGGGGGGGGGGGGGGGGGGGGGGGGGGGGGGGGGGGGGGGGGGGGGGGGGGGGGGGGGGGGGGGGGGGGGGGGGGGGGGGGGGGGGGGGGGGGGGGGGGGGGGGGGGGGGGGGGGGGGGGGGGGGGGGGGGGGGGGGGGGGGGGGGGGGGGGGGGGGGGGGGGGGGGGGGGGGGGGGGGGGGGGGGGGGGGGGGGGGGGGGGGGGGGGGGGGGGGGGGGGGGGGGGGGGGGGGGGGGGGGGGGGGGGGGGGGGGGGGGGGGGGGGGGGGGGGGGGGGGGGGGGGGGGGGGGGGGGGGGGGGGGGGGGGGGGGGGGGGGGGGGGGGGGGGGGGGGGGGGGGGGGGGGGGGGGGGGGGGGGGGGGGGGGGGGGGGGGGGGGGGGGGGGGGGGGGGGGGGGGGGGGGGGGGGGGGGGGGGGGGGGGGGGGGGGGGGGGGGGGGGGGGGGGGGGGGGGGGGGGGGGGGGGGGGGGGGGGGGGGGGGGGGGGGGGGGGGGGGGGGGGGGGGGGGGGGGGGGGGGGGGGGGGGGGGGGGGGGGGGGGGGGGGGGGGGGGGGGGGGGGGGGGGGGGGGGGGGGGGGGGGGGGGGGGGGGGGGGGGGGGGGGGGGGGGGGGGGGGGGGGGGGGGGGGGGGGGGGGGGGGGGGGGGGGGGGGGGGGGGGGGGGGGGGGGGGGGGGGGGGGGGGGGGGGGGGGGGGGGGGGGGGGGGGGGGGGGGGGGGGGGGGGGGGGGGGGGGGGGGGGGGGGGGGGGGGGGGGGGGGGGGGGGGGGGGGGGGGGGGGGGGGGGGGGGGGGGGGGGGGGGGGGGGGGGGGGGGGGGGGGGGGGGGGGGGGGGGGGGGGGTAGTTTGAGGAGTTCATGTATTCACTAAGTGTTAATGCTTTGGTCCGGTACTCTATTAAAAGGAGGCCTTAATATCCCTTTGTTTCCAATAGGACCCCGCTACCACGGGAGGGTAGGACAAAAGATGTCATGCAAGTTCTTTTCCATAAGCACGTATGACTATATTCGGAATACATGCCTACATTACATTGATGAACTGGAGCTAGTTCTGTGTCACCCTATGTTATAACTATTGCATGAGGAATCGCATCCGACATAATTATCCATCACTGATCCAATGCCTACGAGCTTTTCACATATTGATCTTTGCGTAGTTACTTTAACGTTGCCACTGTTACAATTACTACAAAACTTCTACTATTACTTTTGCCACCGTTACCGCTACTTACATACTACTTTGCTACTAAACACTTTGCTGTAGATATTAAGTTATCCAGGTGTGGTTGAATTGACAACTCAACTGCTAATACTTGAGAATATTCTTTGGCTCCCCTTGTGTCGAATCAATAAATTTGGGTTGAATACTCTACCCTCAAAAACTATTGCGATCCCCTATACTTGTGGGTTATCAGAAGCCAGGTATCAGGCGGAGGAGGAAGCCAGGTATCAGGCGGCCTATGAAGCCTGTGAGGCCACCTGGAAAAAGGAGGTGGTGTAGCTTTGGGGGCGGCTGCGTCGTCATGCGGAGAAGGTGTATGAAGACGAGTACTTCGCGAGGAAGGTCAAAGGCGCTAGGCGCCTCATCACTGCGTGGAGGTGGGCCGATAAGCTCCAGCGTGCCACCGACGAGGAGCTCCGGTGGGCGCCCAACAAAATGGCAAGATTGTTCACGCTCGTCTGCCAGCAAGAGGCAGATCGGCACATCAAGCGCTGCGAG
The DNA here is from genome assembly GCA_036873465.1 of Thinopyrum obtusiflorum. NCBI lineage: Eukaryota > Viridiplantae > Streptophyta > Magnoliopsida > Poales > Poaceae > Thinopyrum > Thinopyrum obtusiflorum. The sequence continues at coordinate 39,313 of JAAAWM010011970.1, read as the reverse complement.
GCGAAGGAGGCGGAGTACTGCCTCCGCGCTGGGAAGACGCCGCGCACCAGGGAGCTGCAGGCGAGGGGCTGCCGGAATACTGCCCCCAGGAGGGATTATTAGTTTTAGTATTGTTCATTTTCAATTTTATGCATTGTACATAGTAGTTAAGTATCATCACGTATAAGTGATGTCATTATATATATTCTGTGATGAACTAATGAACAATTAATATATATTATGAATTCCATTTTTCTATCTGTTTTCGTATACTGATTTGTATCTAGCTGTTATCCTCCACATATACAGAATGGAAAGCATATATATACACACATTGAAACAAAACATATAAGAACGGAAAACAGAGTACACACATTGAAACAAAACAATAAACAGAGCAATATTATGATTGTTGTGAATACATAGCGATCCACGTCGAAACGACTCAACAAAATAAAACGCGTCCACGACTAGTAGACCTTGCCTACGGTAGCTCTTGGCTCTTTCTGAACTCGTGCAGGCGTTCGTCCAAGCGGCCGACACGCTCACGATACATCTGGAGCGCAATCTCGAGCTCCAAGTTGGCTATTTCACCGAAGAGCACCAGCTCGAGGATGCAACGGCCATGTTCCTCTACTGCGCCCAGGTGGACACCTGGGCCAAAGAGGCAGTCGAGCCTAGCGACCAGCGCGTTGGCATCGAGCGGGCCACGGACAAGGCGAACGGCGCAACCCATGTGAACGGCGTGGCGGGCATCCGGTGCAAGTACGGCACAGCCGGCCTCTTGTGCAAGTACGGTGCAGACGGCCTCTGCCCACTCCTGGCGATGAATGGGGGGGTACCGACGGGACGTGTACCCAGCTGCGACATCCTGTCGACAGCAGGCAAGCGCCGATGGATCCGCTCTTGCTGTGCGGCGCGCCACGCCTCTCGCTCTGCGGCGCTCCAACGGTCTCGCTGTGCGGTGAGCCGCAGTCTATCGGCGCGGACGCGCCTAGCTTGCTCTGTGGCGCACCATCGATCATGTTATGCGGCGAGCTGCAGCCTCTCGGCACTGGCATGCCTATCTTGATCCACGGCGCTGAAGCGCCGTGCGCCAAGGGTCTGCTCAACCCTGGCGATGACGCGCAGCACGACGTCGTCCATCGCGTTACCGGGGAGCGCCTCGGCCTCGACGGGCCATGGCGCCTTCTCGTTTTCCTCATCGAGGAGGTTCATGGCAGAGGCAGCGCTTCAGTGGATTTGCATGCTTGGAAAAGGTGGATGTGCTACAGGCTGCGCTTGTTGCCTCGGTGCGTCGCGCGCCGCCTAGGTTTTATGCGCAATATCACTGGGCGGCGGCGGGAAACCGGTGAGGAAATGGCGGGAAACAGTGGCGTGTTCATAAAACACCATCAATTAATGGAAACTTAACATAGAAGAAACATCGAGCTAGCACGACGCGTGCAGGCACATTGCTCGCCCAAGGCTATGAATATGATCCATATACTTGTGTGCCCAATAGAGCACACTATTCACAGTAAAGAATATTGTTCCGTTTATCCTAGTAGAGCAGTGGCGGCAAGCGTCACAAGAAGAAGTAGATGATGGTCAGATGATCGTTTATCCTAATTAATTATGCATGTAATAGTTTACTTTGGTGTGTGGAAATTTTTATGTTTGTACTAGCCACATATGTAATTGGATGTTTAATTTGGTTGTGCAATCATGTCCTTATTAGTATATATGTTGTTGTTCTATATGCAATCACATCGCACACGGAACATACTATGGAAACCGTTTCTGTTGTCTTGGCTCAACGCAAACAGTTCATCCGAGTGAACTGTATGTCGTATATCGCACACACCTTGATCTGACTGACCATTTCTGTTGAGTTGCCTAATCACAAACAGTTCATCCGAGTGAACTGTATGCCGTATATCGCACACACCTTCATCTGGCTGCCCGTTTCTGTTGTTCTGCGTCATCACAAACAGTTCATTAGACTGAACCATATGCCACTAATCGCACACGCAACTATAATGTGAATCGTGATTGATGTCTCCGCCATCGCAAACGTTTTGTATCATTTTTGACGGTTTTGTTTACATCACCGTTTGTGATTAATGCATCGCACACAGTTTCGTCGAAGGGTCTCTGATTGTAGTGTCGCGTTAGCAGCATCCTACAGTAGTGCATGCTAAATTATAGCACTAAAAGTAAAACTTCAATGATCAGTTTCATTGGGCTTATTTTTTCCAGTATATTTTCTAATGAGAGTAAATCCCTAGCTACCACACATGGCAAAGGATTGTCATGATACACTCTCGATAACTCTATTAAAAAGCAGCTTTACCATCTAACTGAGCATCACTATATTGATGCCCTGCAAGTGCACATGGTTGTTGTAGCACTTTTGTGATAAGTAAGTGTCAAACCCACAGGGAGCTGGTAGGAAGGCACCACAAACCCCACAATTGCCTTGTCACTTCACGCAGCTACATACGCGCTCAAACCTGAGTTTGGAAATAGTCTACTCTATAAGTTGCTATGGAAAGTAGATAAAAGGGTTTACTAAACTAAGAACAAAAAGATAAAAACAGTAATAAAACTATACTAAGTTAGTGATGAAGGTCCTTGAGTGGCAAAGTGTTCCCTAGGACTTCGGAGTCATCACCACAAATATGACCCATGCAACTAGTGCGGAGCAAACACTCTCTTTCGTATCCTCTATCCACTCTTCTATGTATAAGTGGGCGGTTCGCAGTACAAAACATGTTCTACTCTAACATAGACTTCATGCCACATACGCCGCCAACCATAGCTTCCCCATGCCTGTTATCACATACGGTCAATTAAGGGTTTCCCCGTGGACGCAACCAGATATGGGTTTACCTAAACTCCCATGTCAACTTGCAAAGACTAGGAATTGAGGTTTTGTTGTCATCCCGAATTCCCTCAACATCCTAACCGTACAGTGGCAGTAGTTCCTCCACGGCCAATCACGACAATAGTGCGAGCGAGGCCTCCACTCAACACTTGCGAGAATACTAACTCGAACATGAACAAGAGCATATTGGATCACTTGGGAATCATAATGACTCTAATCATAAAGTAGCCATTCGTATCCTTGAGAACAAATACGTCCACTCAAACATAAAGGAGAGAGTCAAGTTACAAGCCGACATCGAGCCGGTGAAGGGAGAAGGAATGGCGGCGCCGGTCATGAAGATGTTAGCGGAGGCGGCGCCCATGGTGGTGATGACGGGGGTGGCGCCGGTGGAGATGGCACCGGCCCGAAGGTCGGTCCTTGTGGTAGTTGAGCCCTCTCTTCTTCCCTTGAGCTTGTCCCTTCCTCTATGGTGGTGATGGAGCAGCAATGGGGATGGAGATGGATGTGTTGAGGGTGAATGACGTGGTGTAGACAACGGCTATGGTTGTAGATGATATATAAGGTGCCTCCCTAGCTCCTCTCTTGATGGGTTGCATCCAAGGGCTCTAGATGAGCCTTATCCTCTCCCAGTATCTTCTTTATGAGCGAAGAATCTTGTGGGATCGAACGGGGACAAAATCGGTGAAGAATCCCGCCTGGAGAGGCAACTTTTAGAGCTGTCTGCAGGTCATACGACCAGCCAAACGACCGGCCACGGTCACATGAAACGTTGTCTTTTATTCTGACCTTCTCCGGTAAAACGGCCGCCATTTCTTTCTACGAACTTGGAATTTGACGTTCTTGGGCTCGTTGGATTCGTATGAACGACGTCGATCAATTCCTGGTCTTAGATCTTCATTTGGAGTACTTAAAAAAAAACTTTTCCCGACCTCTGGAATGGCTAGGTCTGGCCCCTGGGTGACTCTGTATTGAACCCATCATTGGTCCTTTCATCGTGCTTGGTACTAGGTTGCTCCAAAACACCTATAAACACAAGAAAAGAAAGAAAACTAATAAAACCAAATAAAATACTAAATGTGCAATGCTCATAAGGGAAAGTGTAAATATCGGTGATCATGCATAATGGACAACTATTTGGTTTAATGGGACATGATATATGAAGAGAACATGCAACAAATGAGCTCCAAAAATGCGTAAAATGTAGAGCCATCATATACACAGTAATCAAATTCCAAAGAAACTTGGCTATTTTGTAAGAAACACTAAACATCTCCTCTGTCCCTCTCTCTCCCCTTCCTCTTGACCACATCCCAAAAGTGTTGACAGAAGTCCACGGGTAAGGAATCAGGCTGAGGACTCTTATTTTCTTTGGAAAACCACACATATTGCAGATCTTCCATGGTGAAAGGTCCAACCAGTTTCTCAGCATCTCTACTGGAATATTTCTTAGCTTCCTGGATATTCAAAGAGATATTTGATTCTTCGGATGTCCAAAAATATTTTTATAAAAATTAGTAATGTTTTTAAGCAAATCATTTTCTCCCTCAATAACCCCATCCTCTTGTTCCACAGAGACAGTTTTTTTCTCCTTCTGCCATTAACTTTGGCATGCTAATATCTAGTGTTGTTGTCTCCCTCCTTAATTTCCTTGTCTTTATATCTCTGCAACCACATCAATTGCTCATGTTTCAAAATCCTACCCAATTGATCTCTGAGTTCCTTTTGCTCAATTCTATCCTGAGTAGTTAAGCTATTAATCAGCATTTTTTTCAATAACATCCAACTTGGCAAGATCTTACTTTTAATGTTTCTATAACAAGCATCAACATTTTTATTCCACTCTATAACATTTCTCCTCAAAATTCTCAATATTTGTTGCCATATTTCTATGTTAGATCCTTCATAATGATCAATCCAAATGTTGGTCACAAAATCTTTAAAACCCTCTCTCAACATCCAGGAGTTCTCAAACCTAAATATGGGTTGAGCAATATCGCGAGATCCAGTATCTAAACATCTCTCTTTTCCTCCCCCTCCCCCGCCCTCTCTCGCTCTCGCTCTCCCTCTCTCTTGTTTCTCAAAAGTAGGATTAGCAAGATTATTAGCCCAGGTGAATTTTCTCCCATTTAGAGGCAATTCTCTCAAAACAACATGCTCAATTATAGCATTTAAAACAAAACTCCAATGATCAGTTTCATTGGGCTTTTTTCAGAATTGTTTTTAATGAGATTAAAATCCCCATCTAGCACACATGGTAGATGATTATCATGGTACACTCTTGATAACTCTGTTAAGAAGGCAACTATACCATCTAAGTGAGCATCACCATACATAGTAATCAAATTCCAAAGAAACTTGGCTACTTTGTCACGAACACTAAACATCTCCCTCTCTCCCTTCCTCTCCATGTCCCTTCCTCCCCCTATCTCTCTCTAGTTTCATAAAAGTAGGATTAGCAAGATTGTTAGCCCAGGTGAATTTTCTCACATTTAGAGGCAATTCTCTCAAGACATCATGCTCAATTATAGCAATAAAAACAGAACTCCAATTATCAGTTTCATTGGACTTGTTTTTTCCATAATTATTTCTAATGAGATTAAAATCCCCATTTACCACACATGGTAGAGGATTATCATGATACACTCTCGATAACTTTCTTAAGAAAGCAGCTTTACCATCTAACTGAGCTTCACTATCCAAAGTAATCAAATTCCAAAGAAACTTGGCTATTTTCTCAGAAACAATGATCCTAACAAAGTATACTCCCAACTTCAATTTGGGTCACATCCAATGTCACAGTTAACCCCCACCAGTATTCCTCCCGATCTATCTCTAGGAGGAGACCATCTAACTAAGCAGCTTTACCATTTAATTGTGCATCACCATACACAGTAATCAAATTCCAAAGAAACTTGACCATTTTATCAGAAACAAGGATCCTAACAAAGTATACTCCAACTTCAACTTGGGCACATCCAATGTATATTCTCCCTCTCCCTACCCTTCCTCTCCCTCTTTCCCTCTCTCTCTCCCCTTCCTCCCCCTCTCTTGCTCCCTCCCCTCTCTCTCTCTCTCTCTCTCTCTCTCTCTCTCTCTCTCTCGTTTCTCAAAAGTAGGATTGGCAAGATTGTTAGCCCAGGTGAATTTTCACCCATTTAGAGGCAATTCTCAAGACAACGTGCTCAACTATAACATTAAAAACAAAACGCCAATGATCAGTTTCACTGGGCTTATTTTTCCAGAATTACTTCTAATGAGATTAAAATCGCCATCTACCACACATGGTAGAGGATTATCATGATACACTCTCAATAACTCTGCTAGGAAAGCAGCTTTACCATCTAACTGAGCATCAACATACACAGTAATCAAATTCCAAAGAAACTTGACTATTTTGTAAGAAACAAGGATCCTAACAAAGTATACTCCAACTTCGACTTGGGTCACATCCAATGTCACTGTTAGCCCCCACCAGTATTCCTCCTGATATACCTCTAGGAGACAAGTTCCAAATAAAATTTCTCCTTCCACACAAATTATATGTAATTATTTTTTAGTGTAATCAGCTTCAGCTTCAGCATCAGCATAATCCCCTTAAACTTCAGCGTATAGGAGACAAGTTCCAAATAAAATTTCTCCTTCCACACAAATGATATGTAATTATTTTTTAGTGTAATCAGCTTCAGCATCAGCATAATCCCCTTAAACTTCAGCGCCTGGATAATCATTATCAGAACAGAGCTCGGAAATATCAGTACCTCCGGTGTCAATGGGACATGGAGAACTAGGTTCCTGGATATCTTTTTTATTAGCTATAGTTTGAATATAAAAATCTTTCCTGAGTTGTTCCATTTTCTCAGTAATTTTCAAATTATGCTCAACCATCTCAATAGAACAACCCAGATCAATACCCACTACATCAGACATATGTAAAAGAGAAAAATTATCATTAGTAGAAGGGCTATAAGAAGAATTACCATAATCATTCTTATCAGCAACTCTCTCTTTAGCCAAATTCTGCACTCTTAACATCATCTTTCTCTTTATGCTACAGAGAAGTACAGACTTCTCTTTAGAATACAATGTCATACTATAAGCTAATCGAATCAGTGGAACATCACCTTGTTCTTCCAAATGAATGATCGTCCTAATATGGAACTATAAGGTACCTTTGAACCGCAGAGCACAAATAGCTTCTTCAAGTTACAATTGTAATATATTATATCACAGGACAAAGGATCACTAAGCTTTTGATATATCATCTCCAAAATCTCAAAAAAGGACAAAAAAGGAAAGAAGCTTCCATCAATTACTAAGCTGCATATGTAGCAAAGATAAACAACATTATACTATATGTTTAAACGAATTGAACTGTCACACGAGAATCATATATTTCCTGTGAGAGCAAAAATACATGTTATCATCTACAATAGCTGCCTGCAATGTGTAATCCAAGAAATAAAATCAAGCTAACAAAACAAAGATGATAGACATTAAATTGCAACTGTGAAACAAAATGTTATGTTTCCTTTGGAGATTCCGGTGTAGCATCCTCGTCTCTATGAATAAAAGACCGGAAGCCAGAGGGACTGAACAGCTGACCTGAGCCAGTGCTGCTGCTCACTGACCTCTCAATATCGGCCAGGTTTGCAACAACAGGGAGAGGCCTGTCCGGAATGATTAAAGGCCCTGGTGCTGAATCTGCTTCTAGTATCTTCACCACTTGCTCCATTGTTGGCCTGGCATGCAGCTGCGGATGTGTGCAGAGTGCTGCGACAAGCACATACTTCTCCATGACCTTAGTAGGACCAGGTTCAGCCATTCCTTCCTGGATCACATCCAGCGTCTTCCCCCTCCGCACCAATGACCAAGCCCAATCAGCAAGCACGAAGCTCTCTCCCTCACTGAGAGACATGAATGCTCTCTTCCCACTCATAAGCTCAAGAAGCACAACTCCGAAGCTGTAGACATCACTCTTCTCAGTTAACTGGCCATAGAGGGCATACTCTGGAGCGACATAACCCATTGTGCCAGCAACCCTTGTGCTCACGTGTGTCATCCCTTCTGGGGCAAACTTGGCCAATCCAAAATCGGCCACCTTCGCCTCAAAATCGTCATCAAGCAAGATGTTGCTTGCCTTGATGTCCCTGTGAATGATGGCTGGCTGTGTGCCACGGTGCAGGTAGGACAGCCCCCGTGCCATCCCAATGGCAATCCTCTGCCTCACTGGCCAAGCCATCTGGCACTCCCCGGCGCCGAAGAGGTGGTCGTGGAGGCTGCCATTATGCATGAGGTCGCACACAATCATCCGCTGGTGCCCCTCTCTCTGCGTGGCGGCGATGCAGTAGCCACGGAGCGCGACCAGGTTGACATGGCGCACGCTGGCCACCACCTCCACCTCATGCGCGAACGCGGCATCCCCGGCTGCCGAGCAGTTCTTGAAGCGCTTCACTGCCACCTCTGCGCCATCCGGGAGCACCCCCTTGTACACATTCCCGAACCCACCGCGGCCGATGATGCTGTCTCTAGCGAAGCTCCCCGTGGCCATCTTGATGTCGTCGTAGGTGAACTTGAGCAGGGTGGTGCTGGCGGTGATGGACTCCATGGCATGCGAGCGCTTGCTCCTGCTGTCTGCAGCTAGTGCGGCAGCGGCAGCCCGCCTCCGGCGTCGCCACACGAAGAAGCACGAACCAGCAGCGGCAGCAACTAGCAATACAAAGGCGACACATCCGAAGACGACGCCGTAGAGCCAGGCAGGGGCGCCGGACCCTTTGGAGGGTTCAGAGTTGGCCTTAAGGAGGTAGAGGCAGTTGGCTGTGTCCGGGTCGTCGGGGCCGCGTAGGCTGGCCGCGGCGCCGGTGTATATGAAGGGGTACTGGACGCAGCCGGTGACATTGTTTCCCCCGTCGGGGGATCCAGGTAGGAGGTAGGCTGCGGCCGTCTTGCTGAGCGAGGTGGTGCAGGTGGTGCAGACCGGAACGGCGCCGAGCTCGCGGTAGCAGCTGGCGTTGATGTCCCTGCGGGCGGAGGCAGGCACTCGGGCGTCGAAATCCGCTCGCGTGGAGATGTTGGCGCATCCAGGAGCGGAGAGGAGCGCGTCGATGCCCGCGAGGCCACAGGCATCGGGCGGAGGGAGCGGAAAGGGGAGCGCGTCGCGGAGCGGCGGGAGGCAGGAGGAGGAGGCGGGGACGAGGAAGGAACCGGTGGCGGCGAGGTGGAGGGAGAGGAGGAGCCGGACGGACTGGAGCGCGAAGGCGCAGCGGGAGGCGTCGTCGGAGGGGAGCGGCGGAGCGAGGAAGGGGCGCAGGGCGGTGAAGTTTAGCGGGCACTGCTGCGGCGGCGTTGGGGGTTGGGCGAGGAGCGTGGCGGGGAAGAGGATGGAGAAGGCGAGGAGGAGGGAGAGACGGCGGGACATGGGTGGGGACGGTGGTCGGGGATCAGGAAGGAGGAGAAGGCGGAGGAGGTTTGACCATCGATTTGGGAAGGAGATGGGGAACGGCCGGCCACGGGGCTGGATGTTCGACCACCACCCACCCACCCACCCCACCAGCCGCCTTTCTCCAGCTCCTTCAGCGTCAATCGGTCTTGGCTTTTCCCTGTTGTGGGCACGGAGGGTGGGTGGGGTCGTGATACGCGCTGCCTCTGGAGCGGCGGCGGCGAACCCAGTCCGCTGGTTCCAGGAGCCAGCACGCAGGCTGGTCGGCGCCGCAGCTCGCAGCACCTTCCTCCGGCTCGAGCATGAAGTTGTCGTATTTGCAGCCTTTATTCGTAACTGGTTAAATGCCCGTGCGATTGCAACGGATATAAATACGTGGGTGGTTGTAAGATATTCATTATAAATATATAAATTAAATTAGAGCATCCCACCGCTTATCCCTAAAACGAACGCTGTACTCGTCAGTGAAGAGTGATATGGGAGCCAGTCATCCAACCATATTCACGTTTTCAAAATGAATTTGATTAAATTTTATAATTTTCATCTAAAACGGGCCACATTCATTATTCATTAAAAAAGTGTCTGGACCCTAACCGACTCCCATGCTCTACTCCTTCTCGGCAGAGTCTGCACTTGTCTGTCGTCAATGGATGTGAGGTCGATGATGGACGTGGACGGGCCGGCCTCGTCACCGTACCAATGCAAACGAAGCCTAGTTGGTGGCGTGAACGTCGCGCAGCTGCAGACGTTCTCGTTCGCGATCGCTGTGCCGCGACTCCTGTGGCAGCCGGCGTGTGTACTCCCTTTAGTAATCCGGTAAAAAGGCAGAAAGGATTCTCGCCTTTTTTTTCCCAACAGGTGACCCTACGTTATCACGAACCCACAAGACAAAGGCATCCTTGAAGTTAGAGGTTTCTACCATGTTTTTGCAAGGTATTAATTCCAGCTAGCTTTTGATCGGATCAGAATAAAGTTGACACTTAAAACACTTATAATAAAAATAGACATGGGTATGAGGACTTGTTTTTACAATCATATATTTGTGAATGAGATCATCATGATATTGAATTGTGCCCTAGAAGTCATCCATCGAGATGTGCTTGCAACATATCGAAATGGGGGGCGTGTCCAAATTACATCTTGACCGGCACGCATCTTGCATCAAGAGTCAGTTGTCCAACCAAAAGGCCCTATCCGTCGCACGGGGTTACCCGGTAATTAAGATAGGAAATCAGACAAAAATATTGGGCGTTTAATGACTACACCTCTTGTATCACCAAAGGTGGGATCCGTGTTACTGTACTAAACCTTTCTGTCACTGGTCTTCAGAAAGAATAACACTTCACGATCTCCATGCCCTTAGCCTCTCCGTGGCTCGCTCTCCATGATCCTGGGTACCTGCAGGGACGAAGAACGTGAACGAGACAACTATGAAGCAACTTTTATGTTACACATATGGGACATTAATTCAAAGTACTTCCATCAACCCCTTCAACAAATACATTGGGTTGTAGGGCTATGCTTCAACCCATGACCTTACCGAACTATTCACACATGGAGATCAGCTCACAAGGAGAAACCATTGAAGAACACATCATGAAGATTGACTGATTGATAATATGTCTTACAACAGTTGCCGGATGTGGTACACTATTACAAAGTATGGCTAGTCGGATGAGTGCTATGGTGGTGGAGATGGTGGCGGCTATGGAGATGGGAAATGGAGGCGGATAGAGTTGTTGATGAAGTTGAAGGTCTCAGCGATGGTTTGCGGCTTCTGTGTAACTCTTTTGGTGTGGGGCCCTTTATAAAGTTTGTTCAGGTGGATCAGGTGACACCTCTTGCACTCCATACGACCGCGCATACGAGCGCGCGTGGTTGTAATGCCGTCTTTTGCTCTGTTTCCTCTAGTGCACTTCTACTCCTGTAGGAGTTGTTGTATTTTCCCGAAGAGGAAAGGTGATGTAGCAGAACAGTAGACAGTATTTCTCTCAACTAAGAGCCAAGGTTTAATCGAACTAGTAGGAGTCTAGAACCTAGCAAGATAAACATCACCTGCACACAAACAAAATAAATACTTGCACCCAACTTGGCGAGGGGGTTGTCAATCCCCTAAGCTTGCTAGTTACAAAATGAAAACAAATAGTGATAGATTGTGATATGGCAAACAACAAAATAGTAAAAGAGCAAATAAAACAGCGCAAGTATTAATAGAGAATGGATCCGGGGGGCATAGGTTCACTAGTGACTTCTCTCTCGAAAGCAGGCAGTGGCATGGTAAACAAATTACTGTTGGGTAATTAACAGATAAGCAGCATTCATAACTATGATCATTCATGGCATAATCTCGTATAGGCATCATGTCCGTGACAAGTAGACATGTCGTAATCCAACTGCATCTACTACCATTACTCCACCCCAAAACTACTATCCAGCATGCATCTCAAGGTATTAAGTTTAATGAAAAACAGAGTAACACAGTAAACAAGATGACATGATGTAGGCAGAAAGAAACCTAGCAATAAGATCAATCCCCGTCATTTTATCCTTAGTACCAACAACACATCATGTGCCTTCTCCCCATTCTGTCACTGAGATATAGATCACCGTAAGGTTGAACCCACCACTATGCACCCCTCCCTCTGAAGAATGACCCATCTATCTTGGCCAGAGAAGACAAATAACTCAAAAAACATACATAGCTACTCAATCATACAACAAAGAAACTTCAAAACATTCAATTATATTCAATGAACAATCTGATCACAAATTCACAAATCATCAGATCCCAACAAACACACCACAAGAATTACATCAGATTGATATCAGAGGAGATTGTTGTGTTGAAGATCCAAAAGAGAGAGAAAAGAAGCCATCTAGCTACTACTTCGGACCCGTAGCTCCTAAAGGAACTACTCACACATCATCATGGATGCAACAAGGTTGATGAAGAGGCCCCCCGTGGTGGCTTACCCCTCCGGCAGAGCATCAAAACACGGCTCCAGATGGGATCGCTTTGGAATAGAGGTTTGCGGCGGCGATAAAATTCTCTCGTCTGTCTCTCTGAGGGTTTTAGGAATTATGGAATTTATAGGCAGAGGAATTAGGTCAAACGGAGTAGCAGGGGCCCTACTTGCCTGAATGGCGCCACTAGGGGGTAGGCCGCACCCCTGGGCTTGTGGGCCCCTCGTCCATCTTCTGGTCCTCTCCTGAAGCTTTTAGGGTTTCTTATTTTCCATAAAAATTCATTGTAAATTTTCATCGTGTTTGGACCTTCCTAGGTATGGATTTTCTGCAAATTTAAAACATGAAAAAAACAAGAACGAGCACTGTACACTAAATTAATAAATTAGTCCAAAAATAATATAAAAAGCATAAAAGGTGATAATATAATAGCATTTAACAATAAAAAATTATAGATACATTTGAGACGTATCATGCGCCTATAACTGGCCAAACCTCGGGCCGGGCCTAGCCAAGCCCGACACAAAAAACCCAGGCCCGGGCCCAGCCTGGCTCGGCCATCAGGCCTGGTTTTTGGGCCCAAGCCCGACATGCACGCGTAAAAGCCCGCCGAGCCCCTTCAGGAAATCGCGAAAACGATGGGCCCGGGCCCAGGCCCGGCCCGACCTTCGGGCTCAAAATCTAGGCATCTAGGCCCGGGAGCAGCGTCGGGCTGGGCTGCCCATGGATAGGACTACATGCGCCTCCCACTTAATCTCCTCTTTACCCCTTTCCATGTATTGCCTTGATTTCATCCATAAATACCCCATTTCCCGTGGCAATAAAACAAAGATAGGATATTTGGAATCATTTGCATTCATTAGTCATTAGTGACAATATCGGAGCGAATATCTTGGTTTTTATGAATACCTTGGTTTAAACTTGGGTTTGGTGAGCGTAAAAGTAACACTCGGTAACAAAAAATGTATCAATTGCAATCATTATTTGAATAAATTTTATCATGTGTACTGGTGAGAAAGTTTTATCATAACCAACTCTCTCAATTTGCGAAGAACTCTTTCGCAACTAGCCTTGCATTATAGATAACTAGAAGATACCTCGCGCGTTGCGGCGGGAATCCTCGATAACTTATATGAAAATTCTGAGTTGAGAAGCAAAGGAAAGTTATCAACAAAAAAAGTAAAATAAATGGAAGTTTAACATGCATAGTGTAATAGTTGCAATATGAAATGTCTTCTGTTTTTATTAATTCTCAATGTATTATGTTATATCCAGGAATCATCGGGTGATCAAACAGAGGTACCAATCCGCATAGATAACATTTTAATCATGAGAAAACATATTATTATTTGCGATGGTTACACTGAGCAAACAAAATCAATAGAATAAGCCAAAGGGTAGATAAAACACATCATAAATAGGAGGTGAAGCGAGGAGACAAAGTGTTGATGACCCTTGTAGTTCCAATTGTGGTGACATGATATGGCAAGTTCGCATGGGAAGGAAATACAGTTAGTCCAGATCAACTTATTGTTATTGGATATGATATAGGGGTTGTGTTGTGTTATAAAAATTGAGATGTATGCATGTATCAGTGCATTATTCATCTCCAATTTTTTTTTAAACAAATGACCTGTATAATCAAAGATAGTCGTAGGGTTTTTATGAACATAATCGACAGGTCAGAACAGTCTCACTTTGCAAGAACATAATCGATAGTTGATCATTTTATTCCGGGGTAAAAAAGAACTATAGTCTATGACCCAAAGAAAAATAACACATACTGGGCACATAACTAAGGAAACGAACATTACAAAGGGTACAACTGAAGATAGTTTATCCAGAGGATAAGAACAATTGCACCGTGTCTTTTTTTCCTGACCCTTTCTTATCCCTCTATGGTTTTTTTTTGAAGTACAATATATGATTCCAACAAAAAAGAAAACACACTGAGCACATCAGTAAAGAAATGAACACTACCAAGGGCAACCAAAGTGAGTTAATATCTGCGTACATATGACACAGATGTTAGAGCTTATTAGATGTAATGAAATGATCTACTCAGATTTGCAGGCATGAACAGATCACCTGGATAATGTAAGAGGCCATGCGAAATTGTAGAGTACACCGTTTGAGAATAAAATTGTCCATAGCACCATCAGACTGAGAATAAATGGTCATAATCAGAGAAGGGGAAGAAACTAGACAACGTGACCATGAGGGCATCATACGGAATACTCTCTCTGTTCCTAAATATTTGTCTTTCTAGATATTTCAACAAGTGACTACATATGGAGCAAAATGAGTGAATATACACTCTAAAATATGCCTATATACATCTGTATATGGTAGTTCATTTGAAATATCTAAAAAGACAAATATTTAGGAATGGAGGGAGTATATGCAAATATTATTTACAATACAATTTGTTTGTCTACACTGTCCATAGCACCATCAGACTGAGAATAAATGGTCATAATTAGAGAAGGGAAAGAAATTAAACAACATGACCATTAGGGCATCATACAGAATATATGCAAATATTATTACAATACAATTTGTTTGTCTGCACCTTGAATAATAAACACTCATATTTAATCTTCCTCGGGTACATAACCTGTTCAACCTACATATCATCCAGATTACAAAACAATTTTGGCAATAGTTTGGAAGAGGTCCAAGTCGAACTGCTGCTGGCTGGATCAAGACATAGGAAAATAAGAGAGGATAAATTTGCTTCTTGGATGTCTGCTTGATGGCCTACATCTAGGAGAGGAATAACTTAAAGGGTTGACGAGGAAAAGTAGGCACTGGAAACATACAAAGGAATCTTTGGATTCAAGATCCGAACCTGTATGCTCTTTCAATGGTTCTTCTACCTCGTACAACATGTGGATGTGCCGTAGCTGTGTGAAGACCTGCTCCTGTACGGGATCAAAATCCAACTGATGAGGATAGAAATTGAGATCAAGATCAAGAGAGAGCCTGTAGATAGGGGAAGGCGGCCTCGTCCATCTGTCATCACGCTCGAGGAAGACGGTCATCGAGAAGCCCTAGCGGCGGAGGAACACCTCGTTGTGGCTGGTTGAAGTAGACGTCGAGTTGTGTGGCCACCTGGCGGGGAAGGGAAACGACGGGTTCCCAAGGAAGGTCGTGCCCCTCGGTTACAAACTATTGCGCCTCACGGTTGAAACAAAAAACAGCGAACGGGAGTGATTGTCACCAGAATACTAAACATTTTCCTAAGCGAGCGAGAAACTATCCTTTTATTATAGAGAGAGATGAGCTTTGGAAATGAACCTTCTATGAATTAAATGGAAGTACATAGTGGATGGTAGCCTGAAGAACAAAGGAAGCAATGCGCTGGTAAAAAACCTTCGGGGCGGGGGGGGTGATATGCTAGCAAGCGATGCTACATGAACGTGGAGAAGAAAAAATAACAAAGAAATGATGTGACGTGGGTGAAATTTGCTGAGGTGGCTAGATGATGATGTGGATGAGCTGCATGTTGAGAGAATAGGTAGTAGTGGGGATCAATTTCTTAAGAATGTAAGATAAGATCACCATCCATATCCATTTTATTTTGAAGATCCATTTACATTTGAGTAGGTATCACACCGTTTGGAGGTTTAATCAAGTTCAAAACTTGATTCTTGTATATGGACTCCATTTATGATTTTATGGTTATGAGCCGTTTTTGAGCTGGGCGTCGCCATCGCTTCCTCTGTAGTGCGTAGTTTTTCACCTTCCTCTGAGATGAATATTTCATTATGAAATTATTCAGGAGGTTCACTAACTCTTCCTGTCCTACGCGGTTCAGTTACATCATTAACTGGAATTTACATAATGGTGTAGTAATTTCTGATTCAGCTATATGGACAATTTCTGAAACAAATTTTGATCAATCAGTCCATTTTACTTTTGCTAGAGATTCACTAATCTCATCAAGCTGTAATGTCCTCCTGCTTAATTCTTTAACGAAAACTCCTTTTCGAGAAAGTGTCCATTTGTTTCGACAAACATTTTGTTATCGGACTTTAGGTAGAAGGAATACCCCATTGCTATTTTGGGATATCCTACAAAGTAATAATTGTCTGCTTTTAGGGTCAAGATTTGTTCTAAACATTTTACATAATTATCATTACCCCAAACTTTGAGATATAATATAATGGATCTCTTTCCATTCCATAACTCATATGGTCAGTTAGTCCTATTTTTGCCGGCTGTGTTAGTGTTCTTTTCTTTTAAACTCATTTTGAGTTCTTGTATCGTACTTCGTATTTGATGGGTACTCTGGTTAATAATATGATTGCATACATCATTTTGATGTAGAGGCTAGGGACAATCCCCCTTTTCAAAAAAAATAGTCACCTTTTGGCTTATTTGACACTCCCTCTTGACATGCTTATTGACCATACGGTGGACAAGTAACTAAAGGAATGGTGGAAGACGTGTTGGCCAAGGAAATACTACAAACGAGGCTTATGCAACTTCAACGCACCGACACAAACATACGCGGATTTTGTCTGCTTTTTGTCCGTTTGAGTTAGCGTTTTGGGCGGCGTCCGCCCCCGAGCGCATTTGGGTAGTCAGTGCACCCAACGCGCCGATGCATTTTCGTCTGCGTGGCCGGTATGCGGCCATGTTTTTGCTTATGCTTGTATACGTATCAAAAACATTGCCCAAAGTTTGCATAATTCAACCAAGTACAAATATCATAGTTTTACAACAAAAAAATATATCATAGTTTACAAACCATTTTTTTAATTGTCACAAATACATCTATGTGGTTGCCAAGGTGAGCCCACATATGCTCAACCAAATCATCTTGTAGTTGAATGTGAGTCGCCAATCACGCATTTGATGAGTGAAATTCAGTGAACTGTGCAAACGTTGCCACTCCTTCATGCTTAGGCACAACATTTTCACCCTGAAATTGGGACCCCTAATCGAAGATTTCATCCTCATGCTCATCCTCTACGATAATGTTATGCATGATCACACAAGCAGTCATCACCTCCCACAACTTCTTCGTGCTCTAAGTACTAGCAGGATACCGAATGATGGTCCATCGAGATTGAAGAACACCAAAAACACGCTCCACATCCTTTTTACTCCCCTCGTAAAGGAATATAAGAGTGTTTAGATCACTACTTTAGTGATCTACAACCCCCTTATATTCCCTTACAGAGGGAGTACTTTCTAGCACTCTCTTGTGCTTGGGCAAATCTCTGTCTCTGCTCTACTATATATCGGGTTGGGGATTGTCTTGACAAGAGTAGTCTACTGAGGATAGATACCACACCAGCTAGGTAGTATCGTTTGTTGTAGTGGTGGCCATTGATCTCAACATTTACCTCTGGACAGCTGCCTTCTGCAAGCCTTGCGAACATCGAAGAGCGCTGAACCACGTTGATGTCATTGTGAGGGGGGTGGCGTGGACGTGGGGGTGCTTCGACGGCGGCGAAAACAGTCCACCAACTGTCGGGTGCGGCGTGTTGCTGGGGGGTGGGTACGGGCGGCGGCCTGGGCAGCTGCCGGAACTGGTCGGTGGGGTGTCCGGGTGTGTTGGCTGTTGATGGGAAAGGGGGGGATGACCAATATGCCACCGACTGGTGAGCCAGGGGGACAAGGGCGGGCGTCGCGCACTGACACAAACCTGGCCCAAATTTGAGTCAGAAATGGGTCGCGTGTTGACAAAAAGCAAACGCTCGTCCGTTTGCGTCGGCGCGTTGGGCCGCGGTTTCTGTCTGTTTCGATCCAAACGAACGCACACAGACAGTTTGTGTCGACACGTTGGAGTTGCCCTTATGCTTCCATCCGAAGCCACACGAGCAGAAGTAAACCAAGCGAGCCGGCCAGTTGATTCACGGGCCGGTGAAGGTGTGAGGAGAGGGCATGTGCATTGTGCAGCGCACGAGTGCACAAGCCATGCCGATTGGCGAGGCCGCGGCGTACAAGAGCCGAGTAGGCATTCCAAGACACGACATCGTATACCATGGTTGTGAAGGCAGTTGAAACAGGTAGGTTTAGGGTTTTGCGTGGGGGTTGACATCCACCTCACGTCTCAATATATAGATGATCAGATTACAATTACATACGTATCCGTATACGTGTACAAGTATAATATATGAAAACTAGACCCTATTTTACATGCCCCTCAATCTGAACTACATACAAGATTCAGATTGGTTCTGAAGCGGTCTAGCATCTGTCGAGTAGCGGGTTTAGTAAATACATCCGCTAGCTGATCATCTGTTGAAATGAACCTGACTTCCAATGCAGCTGTAGCTACTCGTTCCCTCACAAAATGGAAATCAATCTCAATGTGTTTGGTCTGAGCATGAAACACTGGATTCGTCGTCAGGTAAGTTGCCCCTAAATTATCACACCACAATATGGGCGTGCACTGCTGTGTAACTCCAAGTTCTGTGAGAACCGAGTCTATCCAAATAGCTTCAGCCGCGCCATTGGCCAACGCCTTATACTCTGCCTCGGTGCTAGATCTCGAGACTATAGGCTGCTTCTTTGAACTACAAGATATAAGATTGGGTCCAACAAACACAGCAAAGCCACCAGTAGAACGCTTGTCATCAACACAGCCTGCCCAGTCTGCATCGGTGAATATACTGACTTCAGTAAATCTGGACTTACGAATCCGTAGTCCTGTGTCTAGCGTACCTTTGACATACCTCAGAATACGCTTAACTGCTTCCCAATGAATCTCTGTAGGCTGAGACAGAAACTGACATACTTTGTTTACAGCAAAGGAGATATCGGGACGAGTGAGTGTCAAATACTGAAGTGCTCCAATCACACTGCGGTACCTGAAAGAGTCATCAGTACCCAGTAGTGCACCACTGTGACGTGAGAGGCTCTCGGATGTAGCAAGCGGAGTGGAAGTGGACTTGCAGTTCTCCATGTTGACGCGATGAAGAAGATCAAGCGCATACTTTTTCTGCGTCAATGTCATGCCCCATGAATGAAAGGACGCTTCCAATCCAAGGAAGTACTCTAGCTGACCCAAGTCTTTGATGGGAAAACTAGCAGACAATGACTGCACAAGGCGATCCACCACAGCGGGGGTAGAACCAGCAATCACAATATCATCAACATACACCAACATGTATATCTGAATAGCACCATGTGAAAAGATGAACAAGGACGTGTCTGCTTTGGAGGCAACAAAACCAAGCTGTGAGAGGCGCTTACTCAACCAAGCATACCAGGCACTAGGCGACTGCTTGAGCCCGTAGATGGACCTCTGAAGTTTGCAGGCATGAGAGGGATAAATGGCATCCTCAAATCCAGGGGGCTGCTGCATATAGACATCTTCAGCCAAGTAACCATGTAGAAAGGCATTACTCACATCAATCTGTCAAAGGATCCACCCACGAGACACAACGA
This sequence comes from Thinopyrum obtusiflorum, assembly GCA_036873465.1. NCBI lineage: Eukaryota > Viridiplantae > Streptophyta > Magnoliopsida > Poales > Poaceae > Thinopyrum > Thinopyrum obtusiflorum. The sequence continues at coordinate 19,655 of JAAAWM010011970.1, read as the reverse complement.
GAGAGAGAACCAGGTGAACCGTGGCAGGCTTCACCACTGGGCTGAAAGTATCTCCATAGTCTATCCCTTGCTGTTGAGTAAAACCACGAGCAACAAGGTGAGCTTTGTGCTTGTCGACAGATCCATCCGGACGATGCTTGGTCTTGAAAATCCACTTGCAGCCCATGACATTAACACCGGGAGGCCGAGGCACCAACACCCAGGTGTTGGTGTGATGAAGAGCAGCAAATTCCTGAGACATGGCGGCACGCCAAGCAGGTTCACCAAGAGCATCACGATGAGAAACCGGCGCGGCGAAAAATGCACGCCGACGGGAATCATACCAAACCGTGCCATCGGTGTAAGTCTTGTCCTTGCGCGTATGATCACGATGACGTGTGACCATGGCATGCCCTGGAGCTGCATCGCCGGTAGAAGGTGGTGGCGGCGACGAGGACCCGACCAGTGGTGTCGCGGCTGAGGACTCCTTAGCGACAGGCGACATGGGCCGGGGCGAAACGGTGAGAGGCGGGAGAGCCGGGCAATGGTGGCGGCCCGGTAGACGCAGCCGGCGACCTAGCCGAGGCCGCGGACTCACCAACTGGTGAGGCAGGCGGGCTAGCATCGGGAGGCGTGACATGCACGTCAGATGCATGCACGTTGACCACAATGTCAAGCGTAGGAGCAGCGACGGTTTCCTGGGGAGAAAACAAAGCAACATCACCTGCAGGTAACAAGTTAGATGATAAATAGGACAGGTCATATTTGCGCACATGGACATCCGAAACCAGTTCATTAGATGGAAAAGTGATGGCATGTTCAAGAGAAGCAATGTCAACCGAAACACGTGGGTTGGAATAAGGAAAAACAGTCTCGTCGAAAACAACGTCACGAGAAATATATATCCTCCCCGAGGTGCGATCAAGACACTTATAGCCCTTATGCAGAGGGCTATAGCCAAGGAATATGCACATCTTGGAACGGAACTCAAGCTTGTGAGCATTATATTTGCGAAGACTAGGCCAGCAAGCACACCCAAAGATCCGAAGTGAGGAATAGTTGGGCTGAATATGAAACAGACGGAACAAAGGTGTATCCTTGTTGAGAACCGGAGTGGGCATACGGTTGATGAGATAACATGCCGTAAGAAAAGCCTCATCCCAAAACCGGAGTGGGAGAGAAGAGTGCGCAAGCAAAGCAAGGCCGGTCTCTACCAAATGATGGTGTTTGTGCTCGGCAATACTGTTCTGCTGATGTATGTGGACATGACACACGATGAGAGATGCCCGTGCGTTGAAAATAGCGATGGAGTTTGTGGTATTCACCACCCCAATCGGACTGAACGACCTTGATTTTACAATCCAAAAGGTGTTTGACATGAGCGTGAAAATTATAGAAGACTTGCTCAACATCAGACTTGTGTTTAAGCAGATAAATCCAAGTGAAACGCGTGTAGTCATCAACAAAGCTAACATAATACTTGTACCCCCCCCCCGGGGGGGCCCCGAAGAAGCAATAGCTGGACCCCAAAAATCTAAATGTATTAATTCAAGAGGTACAGTAGTGACATGATAAGACGTAGAATAAGGTAGCTGATGACTCTTAGCACGCTGACAGGCATCACACACTAACGGTGAATTATTTGAACTAGAAAACACGGGAGATCATGACTCCGAACAAATGGAAGTGACCACATTATTTGTAGGGTGACCAAGATGCTGATGCCATTGCGATGACGAGACTCTGACGCCGGAGGATGCATGGCGAGATGATGATGATGAGGCACGAGTGAGGGAATCCTCGATTATGGGGTCCTCGGGTGTCCAGGCTATATAATGTGGGCCGGACTGATGGGCCGTGAAGATACAAGATAGAAGACCTTCCCCCGTGTCCGGATGGGACTCTCCTTTGCGTGGATGGCAAGTTTGGCGTCCGGATGTACGATTTCCTTTCTCTATAAACCGACTCTGTAAAACCCTAGGCCCTTCCGTGTCTATATAAACCGGAGGGTTTAGTCCGTAGAGGCTATCAGAATTTACATAGGCTAGACATCTAGGGTTTAGCCATTACGATCTCGAGGTAGATCAACTCTTGTAACCCCTATACCCATCAAAGTCAATCAAGCAGGAAGTAGGGTATTACCTCCATTAAGAGGGCCCGAACCTGGGTAAACATCGTGTCCCCTTTGTCTCCTATTACCCTCGATCCTCAGATGCATAGTTCGGGACCCCCTACCCGAGATCGGCCGGTTTGACACCGACATTGGTGCTTTCATTGAGAGTTCCACTGTGTCATCGGCAGAAGGTTCCATGGCTCGTTCGATCATCAACAACGATGCTGTTTCCGGGGAAACTTTCCTCCCCGGTCAACTTTTTGTGTTCGGCGGCTTCGCTCTGCGTGCCAATTCAATTGGTCACCTTGAACTCCGAGGATCAGATTCGGAAGCCTGAATTACGTCGCCGACATCCGAGGAGACTTGATCTTCGAAGGGTTCACGACCTCGACCACCGAAGGAAACCCATCGGATCCGTCATCAGGCACCGTTCAAGGACCAACTATCATCCCTGCCCTAGACTTAGATCCGGGGCAGACTACTTCATCCAAAGATGGGTATCTGAAACCCCTCAGACTCTCTCCTACTATAGAACTTTCCTCCTGAGACCGGGAGGCAACTATGTCTTCGGCAAGCCTGGAATCAAGCAGGACTCTCCCTATCGTCGGAGAGCCGAACCCGCCTCAGGATGCAAACTCCAAACTCTCAAGGTCCGCATCTAGTAAGCACAGCCTGGCAGAATATGCCGTGCCTAGCCCTGCAGGTCCTCAGTTCCTTGTCCGGCCTTCGCTCTTAAACGAGGACTTGGACTTAATGCGATCCCTCGCCATTACGGAAGTATCGCCTCTGAACTACGTCCGGCCTGGACTAGGGGCTGAGAGCGGGGAATTTTACGTCCCACCAACCACCCACTTAATAGCCACTGTCGAGGATTTGACCGACATGCTAGATTATGCCTCCGAAGACATCGACGGTATGGACGACGATGCCGGAGACAAACAAAGACAAGACCCGCCTAATACGTCCATTTTGCATCATGCTTTATATCGATATTTATTGCATTATGGGCTGTTATTACACATTATGTCACAATACTTATGCCTATTCTCTCTTATTTTACAAGGTTTACATGAAGAGGGAGAATGCCGGCAGCTAGAATTCTGGGCTGGAAAAGGAGCAAATATTAGAGACCTATTCTGCACAACTCCAAAAGTCCTGAAACTTCACGGAGGCATGTTTTGGAATTAATAAAAAATACTAGCGAAATAATTAACCAGAGGGGGCCCACACAAGGGCCATGAGGGTGGGGGCGCGCCCTACCCCCTGGGCGCGCCCCCTGTCTCGTGGGCCCCCTGGCAGGCCTCCGGTGCCCATCTTCTGCTATATGAAGTCTTTCACCCTGGAAAAAATAAGGAGGAAGCTTTCGGGACGAAACATCGCCGCCATGAGGCGGAACCTTGGCGGAACCAATCTAGGGCTCCGGCGGAGCTGTTCTGCCGGGGAAACATCCCTCCGGGAGCGGGAAATCATCACCATCGTCATCACCATCGATCCTCTCATCAGGAGGGGGTCAATCTCCATCAACATTTTCACCAGCACCATCTCCTCTCAAACCCTAGTTCATCTCTTGTATCCAATCTTTGTCCCAAAACCTCAGATTGGTACCTGTGGGTTGCTAGTAGTGTTGATTACTCCTTGTAGTTGATGCTAGTTGGTTTATTTGGTGGAAGACCATATGTTCAGATCCTTTATGCATATTAATACCCCTCTGATTATGAACATGAATATGATTTGTGAGTAGTTACGTTTGTTCCTGAGGACATGGGAGAAGTCTTGCTATAAGTAGTCATGTGAATTTGGTATTCGTTCAATATTTTGATGAGATGTATGTTGTCTTTCCTCTAGTGGTGTTATGTGAACGTCGACTACATGACACTTCATCATTGTTTGGGCCTAGGGGAAGGCATTGGGAAGTAATAAGTAGATGATAGGTTGCTAGAGTGACAGAAGCTTAAACCCTAGTTTATGCGTTGCTTCGTAAGGGGGTGATTTGGATCCATATGTTTCATGCTATGGTTAGGTTTACCTTAATACTTCTTTTGTAGTTGCGGATGCTTGCAATAGGGGTTAATCATAAGTGGGATGCTTGTCCAAGAAAGGGCAGTACCCAAGCACCGGTCCACCCACATATCAAATTATCAAAGTAACGAACGCGAATCATATGAGCGTGATGAAAACTAGCTTGACGATAATTCCCATGTGTCCTCGGGAGCGTTTTCCTTCATATAAGAGTTTGTCCAAGCTTGTCCTTTGCTACAAAAAGGATTGGGCCATCTTGCTGCACTTTATTTACTTTCATTACTTGTTACCCGTTACAAATTACCTTATCACAAAACTATCTGTTACCGATAATTTCAGTGCTTGCAGAGAATACCTTACTGAAAACCGCTTGTCATTTCCTTCTGCTCCTCGTTGGGTTTGACACTCTTACTTATCGAAAGGACTACGATAGATCCCCTAAACTTGTGGGTCATCAAGACTCTTTTCTGGCGCCATTGCCGGGGAGTGAAGCGCCTTTGGTAGGTGGAATTTGGTAAGGAAAAATTTATATAGTGTGCTGAAATTCACTGTCACTTGTTACTATGGAAAGTAATCCTTTGAGGGGCTTGTTCGGGGTATCTTCACCCCGTCCAGTAGAGCAAAGAGTTGCTCCTCAACCTACTGAACCTACTAAAAATGTTTACTTTGAAATTCCTTCGGGTATGATAGAGAAACTGCTAGCTAATCCTTTCACAGGTGATGGAACATTGCATCCTGATTTGCACCTAATCTATGTGGATGAAGTTTGTGGATTATTTAAGCTTGCAGGTATGCCCGAGGATGTTATCAAGAAGAAGGTCTTCCCTTTATCTTTGAAGGGAAAGGCATTGACATGGTTTAAGCTATGTGATGATATGGGATCATGGAACTACAACCGATTGAAATTGGAATTTCATCAGAAGTTTTATCCTATGCATCTTGTTCATCATGATCGTAATTATATATATAATTTTTGGCCTCGCGAAGGAGAAAGCATCGCTCAAGCTTGGGGGAGGCTTAAGTCAATGTTATATTCATGCCCCAATCATGAGCTCTCAAGAGAAATTATTATTCAAAATTTTTATGCTCGGCTTTCTCTCAATAATCGCTCCATGCTCGATACTTCTTGTACTGGTTCTTTTATGATGAAGACTATTGAATTCAAATGGGATTTATTGGAAAGAATTAAACGCAACTCTGAAGATTGGGATCTCGACGAAGGTAAGGAGTCATGTATAACACCTAAGTTTGATTGTGTTAAATCTTTTGTGGATACCGATGTTTTCCATGAATTTAGCACTAAATATGGACTTGACTCTGAGATAGTAGCTTCTTTCTGTGAATCCTTTGCTACTCATGTTGATCTCCCTAAGGAGAAGTGGTTTAAATATAATCCTCCCATTAAAGTAAAAGTAGTTGCACCTATTAAAGTTGAAGAAAAGACTATCACTTATAATGTTGATCCTATTGTTCCTACTGCTTATATTGAGAAACCACCTTTCCCTGTTAGAATAAAGGATCATGCTAAAGCTTCAACTGTGGTTTGTAAGAGTAATACTAGAACACCTACACCCCCTGAGCAAATTAAAGTTGAACCTAGTATTGCTATGGTTAAAGATCTCTTGGCCGATAATATTGATGGGCATGTTATTTACTTCTGTGATGAAGCTGCTAGAATTGCTAGACCTGATACTAAAAATAAACATAGACCTGTTGTAGGCATGCCTGTTATTTCTGTTAAAATAGGAGATCATTGCTATCATGGCTTATGTGATATGGGTGCTAGTGCAAGTGCAATACCCCATTCCTCATACAAAGAAATTATGCATGATATTGCACCTGCTGAGATAGAAGAAATTGATGTTACAATTAAGCTTGCCAATAGAGATACTATTTCACCAGTTGGGATTGTTAGAGATGTTGAAGTCTTGTGTGGGAAAGTTAAATATCCTACTAATTTTCTTGTTCTTGGTTCCCCACAAGATAACTTTTGTCCCATTATATTTGGTAGACCCTTCTTGAATACTGTTAATGCTAGGATAGACTTCAAAAAGGATGTTGTTACTATTGGTTTGGGGGATATGTCTCATGAGTTTAATTTTACTAAATTTCGTAGACAACCCCGTGATGATGAATTGCCTAGTAAAGATGAAATTATTGGTCTTGCTTCTATTGCCATGCCTCCTAATGATCCTTTAGAACAATATTTGCTCGACCATGAAAATGATATGTTTATGAATGAAAGAAGGGAAATAGATGAAGTATTCTTTAAACAGGGACCTATTTTGAAACACAGTTGCCTGTTGAAATCCTAGGGGATCCTCCTCCACCCAAGGGTGATCCCGTGTTTGAGCTTAAATCATTACCTGATACTCTTAAATATGCTTATCTTGATGAGAAAAAGATATATCCTGTTATTATTAGTGCTAACCTTTCAGAGCATGAAGAAGAGAAATTATTGAAAACTCTGAAGAAGCACCGTGCTGCTATTGGATATAGTCTTGATGATCTTAAGGGCATTAGTCCCACTTTATGCCAGCACAAAATAAAATTGGAGAAAGACGCTAAACCAGTTGTTGATCACCAACGACGGTTAAATCCTAAGATGAAAGAAGTGGTAAGAAAAGAAATATTAAAGCTTCTGTAGGCAGGTATAATTTATCCCGTTGCTGATAGTCAGTGGGTAAGTCCTGTCCATTGTGTCCCTAAGAAGGGAGGTATTACTGTTGTTCCTAATGATAAAGATGAATTGATCCCACAAAGAATTGTTACAGGTTATAGAATGGTAATTGATTTCCGCAAACTAAATAAAGCTACTAAAAAGGACCATTACCCTTTACGTTTTATTGATCAAATGCTAGAAAGATTATCCAAACATACACATTTTTGCTTTCTAGATGGTTACTCTGGTTTCTCTCAAATACCTGTGTCAAAAGAGGATCAAGAAAAGACCACTTTTACTTGCCCTTTTGGTACCTTTGCTTATAGACGTATGCCTTTTGGTTTATGCAATGCACCTGCTACTTTTCAAAGATGCATGATTGCTATATTCTCTGATTTTTGTGAAAAGATTGTTGAGGTTTTCATGGATGATTTCTCCGTTTATGGAACTTCTTTTGATGATTGCTTGAGCAACCTTGATCGAGTTTTGCAGAGATGTGAAGAAACTAGTCTTGGCTTGAATTGGGAGAAGTGCCACTTTATGGTTAATGAAGGTATTGTCTTGGGGCATAAAATTTCTGAAAGAGGTATTGAAGTTGATAAAGCTAAAGTTGATGCTGTTGAAAAGATGCCGTGTCCTAAGGACATCAAAGGTATAAGAAGTTTTCTTGGTCATGCCGGTTTTTATAGGAGGTTCATTAAAGACTTCTCAAAAATTTCTAGGCCTCTGACTAATCTCTTACAAAAAGATGTTCCTTTTATCTTTGATGATGATTGTGTAGAAGCATTTGAAATACTTAAGAAAGCCTTGATTTCTGCACCTATTGTTCAGCCACCTGATTGTAATTTACCCTTTGAAATTATGTGTGATGCTAGTGATTATGCTGTAGGTGCTGTTCTAGGACAAAGAGTTGATAAGAAATTAAATGTTATTCAATATGCCAGTAAAACTCTAGACAGTGCCCAGAGAAATTATGCTACTACTGAAAAAGAATTTTTAGCAGTTGTATTTGCTTGTGATAAGTTCCGACCTTATATTGTTGATTCTAAAGTGACTGTTCGCACTGATCATGCTACTATTAAATATCTTATGGAAAAGAAAGATGCTAAACCTAGACTTATTAGATGGGTTCTCCTACTACAATCATTTGATTTGCATATTATTGATAGAAAGGGAGCTGAGAACCCCGTTGCAGACAACTTGTCTAGGTTAGAGAATGTTCTTGATGACCACTACCTATTGATGATAGCTTTCCTGATGAACAATTAGCTGTCATAAATGCTTCTCGTACTGCTCCATGGTATGCTGATTATGCTAATTACATTGTTGCTAAATTTATACCACCTAGTTTCACATACCAGCAAAAGAAAAAGTTTTTCTATGATTTAAGACATTACTTCTGGGATGACCCACACCTTTATAAAGAAGGAGTAGATGGTGTTATTAGACATTGTGTACCTGAGCATGAACAGGAACAGATCCTATGCAAGTGTCACTCCGAGGCTTATGGAGGACACCACGCTGGAGATAGAACTGCACATAAGGTATTGCAATCCGGTTTTTATTGGCCTACTCTCTTCAACGATTCCCGTAAGTTTGTCTTGTCTTGTGATGAATGTCAAAGAATTGGTAATATTAGTAGACGTCAAGAAATGCCTATGAACTATTCACCTGTTATTGAACCATTTGATGTTTGGGGCTTTGATTATATGGGACCGTTTCCTTCCTCTAATGGGTATACACATATTTTAGTTGCTGTTGATTATGTTACTAAGTGAGTAGAAGCTATTCCAACTAGTAGTGCTGATCATAACACCTCTATTAAGATGCTTAAAGAAGTTATTTTTCCAAGGTTTGGGGTCCCTAGATATTTAATGACTGATGGCGGTTCACATTTTATTCATGGTGCCTTTCGTAAAATGCTTGCTAAGTATGACGTTAATCATAGAATTGCATCTCCATACCACCCACAATCTAGTGGCCAAGTAGAGCTGAGTAATAGAGAGATCAAATTAATTTTGCAAAAGACTGTTAATAGATCTAGAAAGAATTGGTCCAAGAAACTTGATGATGCATTATGGGCCTATAGAACTGCATATAAAAATCCTATGGGTATGTCTCTGTATAAAATGGTTTATGGAAAAGCATGTCACTTACCTCTCAAGCTAGAACATAAGGCATATTGGGCCATTAAAGAGCTCAACTATGATTTCAAACTTGCCGGTGAGAAGAGGCTATTTGACATTAGCTCACTTGATGAATGGAGAACCCAAGCCTATGAGAATGCCAAACTGTTTAAAGAAAAAGTCAAAAGATGGCATGACAAAAGGATACAAAAGTGTGAGTTTAATGTAGGTGATTATGTGTTGCTATTCAACTCTCGTTTAAGATTTTTTGCAGGAAAACTTCTCTCTAAATGGGAAGGTCCTTACGTTATCGAGGAGGTCTATCGTTCCAGTGCCATAAAAATCAACAACTTCAAAGGCAGAAATCGTAAGGTGGTGAATGGTCAAAGAATCAAACATTATATCTTAGGTAATCCTATAAATGTTGAAACTAATTATATTGAAACCGTAACCCCGGAGGAGTACATAAGGGACACCTTCCAGAATGTTTCAGACTCCGAAAAGGAATAGGTATGTGGTACGGTAAGTAAACCGACTCCAAAATAGTTCTAATAGCAGTTTTTCTCCGTTTTGGAATATTTAAGAAAATAGGAAAATAAGAAGTAGTCCGGGAAGGACACGAGGCATCCACGAGGGTGGGGGGCGCGCCCTACCCCCCTGGGCGCGTCCCCCTGCCTTGTGGGCACCTCGTGTGCTCTCCAAACTCTGTTTTCTTGCACGATACTTCTTTTGGTCGGTAAAAATTCATTATATAATCTCCCGAAGGTTTTGACCCTTGTACCACGCAAATATCCTCTGTTTTTGTTTTGAGCTGTTTCTGCCGTAGATTAGAGCAAGATGTCTTCTCAAGAGTCAGTCGAGGAGAGTCGGGTGTCTCATCCGACACCGGGACCAGGAGCAAACAGCGATGTTGACCACTTTGGGCCATCAACGGAGGAAGAGATGGAGGCCAACTTGAAAAGGATAGATGCCATGGAGGAGGATCAAGAAGTTACTTCTTGTTTCCGAGCCGGATTCACGATGGGGGAACTACAGAGCTCAGCTATTCCAAACTCGGTTATCCCTTCCAATGTTAGATTCCCTTCTTATGAAAATATACAAAAGAGTGTCACTTGTTCTCCCGCAGCTATGCAACATCCATGGGTGAAAGGAGCTTTAGCCGTGACGGGTAAGCTCCGTAAGGAAATAATGGACCTCAAGCAGCAAGTCAATAAGCTCGAGGAGGAGAATCGTATCCTGAGGGGCATCATCGCCAAGAATATCACATCACCACTTCCGAAGAAAGAGACATAATCACATGGGTATGGGCACTCCCCTTGGCAACTGCCAAGCTTGGGGGAGGTGCCCCGGTATCATATCACCATCACACTCCTATCTTTACCGTTTTTCTTAGTTTGATCCTTTTGGTAATATCTTGATCTAGTAGAATAAAGTTATAGTATGATCTAGTTTTGAGTTTTGCTTTATGATCCTTCTATGTAATCGAGTCCGTGAGCTATATATAATAGAGATTAGTTTTGAGTCAAGGGCTTGATTATCTTGCTATGATCTTGAGGGAATAAAGAAAAAGAAAGAATGAAAAGAAATAAAGAGATCATATTGATCTTATGTAGAGTAATGACTTCACATATAAAGAGTATGATGAATAAAAATTGTTGAGAGTTGACAAACATAGTTTTGGTCATCGTTGCAATTAATAGGAAGTAATAAAGAAAGAGAGGTTTTCACATATAAATATACTATCTTGGACATCTTTTCTGATTGTGAGCACTCATTAAAATATGACATGCTAAAGAGTTGATGTTGGACAAGGAAGACAACGTAATGGGTTATGTTTTCTTATATCCGAAATAAAGTATATTGTCATGGATCATCCAACATGTTGAGCTTGCCTTTCTCCCTCATGCTAGCCAAATTCTTTGCACCAAGTTGAGATACTACTTGTGCTTCCGAATATCCTTAAACCCAGTTTTGCCATGAGAGTCCACCATATCTACCTATGGATTGAGTAAGATCCTTCAAGTAAGTTGTCATTGTTGCATGCAATAAAAATTGCTCTCTAAATATGCATGATTTATTAGTGTGGAGAAAATAAGCTTTATACGATCTTGTGATGTGGAAGAAATAAAAGCGACGGACTGCATAATAAAGGTCCATATCACAAGTGGCAATATAAAGTGATGTTCTTTCGCATTAAGATTTTGTGCATCCAACCATAAAAGCACATGACAACCTCTGCTTCCCTCTGCGAAGGGCCTATCTTTTTCTTGTCTTATACCTTATAAAAGAGTCATGGTGAGCTTCACCTTTCCTTTTTACATTTTATCCTTTGGCAAGCACATTGTGTTGGAAAGATCCTGATATATATATATATATATCCAATTGGATGTAAGTTAGCATGAACTATTATTGTTGACACTACCCTTGAGGTAAAAGGTTGGGAGGCAACACTATAAGCCCCTATCTTTCTCTGTGTCTGATTAAAACTCCATAACCATAAGTATTGCATGAGTGTTAGCAATTGTGAAAGACTAAATGATAGTTGAGTATGTGGACTTGCTGAAAAGCTCTTATATTGACTCTTTCCGATGTTATGATAAATTGCAATTGCTCCAATGACCGAGATCATAGTTTGTTAGCTTTCAATGAAGTTTCTGATTCATACTTGACATTGTGAATAGATTATTAGGGGGGGGGGGGGGGGGGGGGGGGGGGGGGGGGGGGGGGGGGGGGGGGGGGGGGGGGGGGGATGCCGGCAGCTGGAATTCTGGGCTGGAAAAGGAGCAAATATTAGAGACCTATTCTGCACAACTCCAAAAGTCTTGAAACTTCACGGAGGAACGTTTTGGAATTAATAAAAAATACTGGCGAAAGAATTAACCAGAGGGGGCCCACACCCTGGCCACGAGGGTGGGGGGCCCGCCCTACCCCCCTGGGCGCGCCCCCCTGTCTCGTGGGCCCCCTGGCAGGCCTCCGGTGCCCATCTTCTGCTATATGAAGTCTTTCACCCTGGAAAAAATAAGGAGGAACCTTTCGAGACGAAACACCGCCGCCACGAGGCGGAACCTTGGCGGAACCAATCTAGGGTTCCGGCGGAGCTGTTCTGCCGGGGAAACATCCCTCCGGGAGGGGGAAATCATCACCATCGTCATCACCATCGATCCTCTCATCGGGAGGGGGTCAATCTCCATCAACATCTTCACCAGCACCATCTCCTCTCAAACCCTAGTTCATCTCTTGTATCCAATCTTTGTCCCAAAACCTCAGATTAGTACCTGTGGGTTGCTAGTAGTGTTGATTACTCCTTGTAGTTGATGCTAGTTGGTTTATTTGGTGGAAGATCATATGTTCAGATCCTTTATGCATATTAATACCCCTCTGATTATGAACATGAATATGATTTGTGAGTAGTTATGTTTGTTCCTGAGGACATGGGAGAAGTCTTGCTATAAGTAGTCATGTGAATTTGGTATTCGTTCGATATTTTGATGAGATTTATGTTGTCTTTCCTCTAGTGGTGTTATGTGAACGTCGACTACATGACACTTCACCATTGTTTGGGCCTAGGGGAAGGCATTGGGAAGTAATAAGTAGATGATGGGTTGCTAGAGTGACAGAAGCTTAAACCCTAGTTTATGAGTTGCTTCGTAAGGGGGTGATTTGGATCCATATGTTTTATGCTATGGTTAGGTTTACCTTAATACTTATTTTGTAGTTGGGGATGCTTGCAATAGGGGTTAATCATAAGTGGGATGCTTGTCCAAGAAAGGGCAGTACCGAAGCACCGGTCCACCCACATATCAAATTATCAAAGTAACGAACGCTAATCATATGAGCATGATGAAAACTAGCTTGACGATAATTCTCATGTGTCCTCGGGAGCATTTTCCTTCATATACGTGTTTGTCCAGGCTTGTCCTTTGCTACAAAAAGGATTGGGCCATCTTGCTGCACTTTATTTACTTTCATTACCTATTACCCATTACAAATTACCTTATCACAAAACTATCTGTTACCGATAATTTCAGTGCTTGCAGAGAATACCTTACTAAAAACCGCTTGTCATTTCCTTCTGCTCCTCGTTGGGTTCGACACACTTACTTATCGAAAGGACTATGATAGATCCCCTACACTTGTGGGTCATCACCGCCATTCACCGGGCGCTGGACGGCTACCTCCACATATGATGTGTATACGGTGGATACACCCAAAGAGGACGACGACGAAGGCAGGAAAGATCCGAGTGAGGACAAGCCCGCGGACGCACCACTGAAACGTCGACGTCAGCAATGCCGCCCAAAATCACGTCGCGAAAAGGACAGTAATACCGGCACCGGAGACAATAACACTCCGGACAACGCCGAAGATCCCGAAGACCCCGTCGAGCCTATGTCTGAATAGGATGATTGGGAGGAGGGACAAGTGAACCCCGATGAGCCGGTCGGGAATGAGGATTCGGAAGATAGCAACTATCTACCGATCTCCGAGGATGATGTCAGCCTCGGCAACGAAGACTTCATCGTGCCAGAGGAACCCCTCGAGAAAGAGCGCTTTAAGCGTCAGCTAATCGCAACTGCGAGAAGCCTAAAAAAGAAGCAGCAACAACTCCAAGCCGAACAGGATACCCTCAACGACAGATGGACCCAGGTCCTAGCTGCCGAAGAATACGGCCTCGAGCACCCAATGAAGAGTTATCCAAAGCGTCGGCTACTACCACAATTTGATGACAAGGCCCTTGAGCCAATACCGTCAAGATATGACCACGTTGATGAACCAGACCGACCACCACGTGGGCGAGATAAAGCGGCTACTTACGCCGAACACCAACCCGCACCACCTCGCCGTAGAGGCAAAGAGGTAGCGGCTCCAGGATACACCTACAACCTACGACAGGACCTGGACAATAGAGTCGGCCAAGCTAGATCAATCTATGGATCAAGGGGGCGTGCCCCAACGTGAGAAGACGGCCATCAAGCCTGGCGTGATAGGCATAACCTCACCCGGGCTGAAAACCGAACATGGATGTCATCCGAACTCCGTCGTGACGTTGCTCTATACAGAGGCGCCGCACACCCCTTATGCTTTACCGATGAGGTAATGCAGCACCAGAACATTGAATCATACGACGGCACGACAGATCCCGCGGTATGGATTGAGGATTTCCTCCTCCACATTCAGATGGCTCACGGTGATGATCTCCACGCCATAAAATACCTCCCCTTAAAGCTGAAAGGACCAGCACGACACTGGTTAAACAACCTCCCAGAGAACTCCATTGGTAGCTGGGAAGATTTGGAGGATGCCTTTCGAGACAACTTCCAAGGCACCTATGTCCGGTCTCCGGATGCCGATGACCTTAGTCATATAGTCCAGCAACCCGGAGAGTCAGCCCGCAAACTTTGGACTAGGTTCTTAATTAAAAAGAACCAAATCGTCGACTGTCCGGACGCCGAAGCCCTCGCGGCCTTTAAGCATAGCGTCCGTGACGAATGGCTCGCTCGACACCTCGACCAAGAAAAGCCAAAGTCCATGACAGCTCTTACCGCACTCATGACCCGCTTTTGCATGGGAGAAGACAGCTGGTTGGCTCGTAGAAGCAATAGTACCAGCAACCCTGGCACCTCCGAAGCCAGAGATGGCAACGGTAGGCCACGACGCAACAAACACAAGCGTCGAAGCAACAATGAAGATACCGAAGACACGGCGGTCAAGCCGGATTCAGTGGCTCTAAATCCGGTCAGCGGAAGAAGCCATTCAAAGGAAATAAAGACGGTCCATCCGGTTTGGACAAAATACTCGATCGGCCTTGCCAGATTCATGGAACCCCTGACAAGCCTGCCAATCATTCCAACAGAAACGGTTGGGTCTTCAAACAGGCCGGTAAGTTAAATACCAAACATAAGGGTAAAGCGCCGCCAAGCGAGGACGATGAAGAGCTTTGCCCACCGAACACAGGGGGACAAAAGAAATTTCCCCCTGAGGTGAAAACAGTGAACATGATATATGCCACGCATATCCCCAAGAGGGAACACAAGCGCGCACTAAGACGTCTACGCCGTAGAGCCTGTCGCCCCTAAATTCAACCCGTGGTCGGCTTGTCCGATCACCTTCGATCGCAGAGACCACCCGACCAGTACCTGTCATGGAGGTTTGGCAGCCCTGGTCCTTGATCCAATCATCGATGGATTCCATCTCACCCGAGTCCTCATGGACGGTGGCAGCAGTCTTAACTTGATTTATCAAGACACGGTCCGCAAAATGGGTATTGACCCAGCAAGAATCAAGCCTACTAACACCACCTTTAAAGGAGTGATACCCGGCGTAGAAGCCCGCTGCACTGGCTCAATAACATTGGAAGTAGTCTTTGGTTCGCTGGATAACTTCTGAAGTGAAGACTTGATCTTCGACATTGTCCCCTTCCGCAGTGGTTATCACGCACTGCTCAGACGAACCGCTTTCGCTCGCTTCAATGCGGTCCCACATTATGCTTACTTAAAGCTCAAAATGCCTGGACCCCGCGGCGTTATCACAGTCAATGGAAACATGGAGCGCTCCCTCCGTACCGAGGAGCACACTACGGCCCTCGCAGCCGAGGTACAGAGCGGCCCTGTCAAGCCGAACACTTCATCGACCATCAAGCCTCCGGACACTGTCAAACGAGTCCGGTCTACCCTGCAGAACGACAACTTGGGTCATCCAGAGCTGGATTAGCAATTCCGCCGCTGTCAGTCACCCCATCTAATCGCGGCATATGTACCGCGCGTGCATAACTACGCACTCAAAATACCTTGGGCAATGACGGAGGCACACGAAGGATGGAGTCCATAATGCGGCTCGATCCTATTCGGACCTTAATCTTCTTCTTCTTTTCCTTCTTTTTTTCGCTTTTCTCTCATGTTACAGGTTCTTTAAAACCTAAATCACTTTACGGTGGTACAAGGGCCCTTTCCCAGGCCCCTTTTATATACATGATCGTCGATCCTCTCAAAGGATCCTCCACCAAGGCGAAAAGCGGTGCAGACGTGCCGCAGGGTGTCCAAAGGATCTTAAAGACTACCTTTTCCTTTTTAGGACTTGTATACAACTTTCCTTTGTTTACGAATTATCAGCATGTAAAATAGCCTTGATGCGTACGACATTATGTGTAAGAGCACGTTTTGACGTATCACTCAGACTATAATGGAAACAGTGTTTTACCAACCCTATTCGGTATTGGTTTATTTCACCATCTGTATTCCCTCTTCACGTCAGATTGGCATAGACACTTCGGCATGGCCTAACATGCCAGGGGCTCTATTCGGCCACATATATTAAAAAAAAACAAGTCCGAACACTCTCAGAGTATACTTCGGCTCCTGTGGTTACTACCTTACGTTCCGCTCGTTCGGCTAAGGTAGTAAAGGGAGAACTACTACGATTGTGTTTCTGGTTCGTCCGGTTAAGCACCTTAGTAGAGAAAGCCGAAAACTGACTGTCATGATATGGCGAGAGCTGGTCAGTGACCTATTATAAATCCCTTGCGATTTCTTCCATATTATACGAAGTACCAGCCTCTGTCCGGTCATGTGCCTATAGCATCCCAGTTCGGATGACCGCATACACACCAGGGGCTAGTACTTAGTCCCACCGTCAAACTCCTATGGCTAAGTGAGAGTGCTAAAGCCGCATAGTCTGATTGCCTGGTTCGCTATGCAGACACCTCCTTTACGGACCAAGACGTTAGGTCAAGAGTGATCATGCGTTATTCCGAACACCCCCGTAGTATCTACGTGGGGGCTGAAGTCGACGACTGGCAAACTTTCAAAATAACAAAGTATGGCCACACAGGAGGCAAGTAATTTAAGATAAAGGCATAAATGTATTACAAATCCTTAGTTTATACAACAATGTCTGGGCAGCCCGGATACATTCACTCCAATAGGATATCCTTCGAACATTGACCCTCTATTAAACAGGCACCCTCTAGGACATCTTCAAAATACCGCTCTGGCTTGCGGTGGTCCTTGCCTTCGGGTGGGCCCTCGACCACCACGACGGCGGCCTTCATCTTTGCCCAGTGCATCTTGACACGGGCAAAGGCCATCCGCGCACCCTCTATGCACGCCGAGCGCTTCACAGCTTCAACTCGGGGCAGGGCGTCGCCGAGCCGCTTGACCAGGCTGAAGTAGCTGCTAGGAATGGGTCCGGCTGGCCACAGCCAGACTATGACGTCCTTCATGGCCAACCCGGACATCCTATGCAGCTCCGCCAGCTGCATCATCTAGTTGTTCAACAGCGCTGGACGCTCCGGCGCCAGGTACTGTGACCAGAAGAGCTTCTCCGTCGTGTTCCCCTCTTGGGCCCGGAAATACTGTGCGGCGTCATGATGTCTACTACGCAACTTTATTCTTGTAGACTCGTGTTGGGCCTCCAAGCGCAGAGTTTTGTAGGACAGTAGCAATTTTCCCTCAAGTGGATGACCTAAGGTTTATCAATCCGTGGGAGGTGTAGGATGAAGATGGTCTCTCTCAAACAACCCTGCAACCAAATACAAGAAATCTCTTGTGTCCCCAACACACCCAATACAATGGCAAATTGTATAGGTGCACTAGTTCGGCGAAGAGATGGTGATAAAAGTGTAATATTGATGGTAGAAATATATTTTTATAAACTGAATAAATAAAAACAGCAAGGTAGCAAATAGTAAACGGGCACAAAAACGGTATTGCAATGCTTAAAAATGAGGCCTAGGGTCCGTACTTTCGCTAGTGCAACCTCTCAACAATGCTAACATAGTTGGATCATATGATTATCCCTCAAAGTGTAATAAAGAATCACTCCCGAGTTCCTATTAGCGGGGAACAAAAGATAGATATTGTTTGTAGGGTACGAGACCACCTCAAAGCTATTCTTTCCGTTCGATCTATTCAAGAGTTCCTACTAAAATAACACAAAGCTATTTTTTTCCGTTCGATCTATCCTAGAGTTCGTACTAGAATAACACCAAAGCAAATTCATATTCATAATACTCAATCCATCAAAAGGAACTACGAGGGGACCCCAAAGTTTCTACCGGAGAAAAACGTGCATCAACCCCTATGCATAGATTACCCCAATATCACCGCGGGAATCCGCGAGTTGAATGCCAAGACACATATCAAGTGAACCAATATGATACCCCAATTGTCACCTCAAGTATTCATACCGCAAGATATATATCATGTGTTCTCATCTCTGAATATTCAATCCGACAAGATAAAACTTCAAAGGGTAAAGATTCAATTCATCATAACAATAGTATAGAGGGGAGAAACATCATATGATCCATCTATATTAACAAAGCCCATGATATAGATCATGAGAGAGAGAGAGAGAGATTAAACACATAGCTACTGGTACAAACCCTCAGCCCCGAGGGTGGACTACTCCCTCCTCTTCGTGGTGGCCGCCGGGATGATGAAGATGGCCACCGGAGATGATTCCCCCCTCTGGCAGGGTGCCGGAACGGGGTCTAGATTGGTTTTTGTGGATACAGAGACTTTGCGGCGGCGGAATTTCTGATATAGGTTAACCCCAAAGGGTGTCGGAATATTTGGGAATTTATAGTGCAAAGAGGGGGTGCGGGAGGCCACCGAGGTGGACACAACCCACCTGGGCGCGCCAGGGGGACCTAGCGCGCCCTGGTGGGTTGTGCCCCCCTCGGGGCACCCCCCAGGTGCAGCTCTGGCCCAATGGATGTCTTCTGGCCCATAAAAAATCCCTGTGGAGTTTCGTTGCGTTTGGACTCCGTTTAGTATTGATTTCCTGCGATGTAAAAAAGAAGCAAAAAACAGCAACTGGCACTGGGCACTGGGTCAATAGGTTAGTCTCAAAAAATGATATAAAGTTGCTATAAAATGATTGTAAAACATCCAAGAATGATAAACCCCCCCCCCCCCCCCCCCCCCCCCCCCCCCCCCCCCCCCCCCCCCCCCCCCCCCCCCCCCCCCCCCCCCCCCCCCCCCCCCCCCCCCCCCCCCCCCCCCCCCCCCCCCTACATGTTTGTCACAGTAGGTCACGTTTTCTGTCATGCATGTACATCCATGACAAATTTATGACAGAATCAACATAGTCATACCTGTGCTATCGTAGAAGTGTTCCATGACATTACCAAAATTATCATCACGAAAGTGTCCACTTCCATGACAATAAATCGTGCGACATAGAAGTGCTTTCATTAAGGGTGACCGACACGTGGCATCTGTTGGGGAACGTAGTAATTTCAAAAAAAATTCCTACGCACACGCAAGATCATGGTGATGCATAGCAATGAGAGGGGAGAGTGTTCTCCACGTACCCTCGTAGACCGAAAGAGGAAGCATTATGACAACGCTGTTGATGTAGTCGTACGTCTTCACGATCCGACCGATCCAAGTACCGAACGCACGGCACCTCCGAGTTCAGCACATGTTCAGCTCGATGATGTCCCACGAACTCCAATCCAGCAGAGCTTTGCGGGAGAGTTCCATCAGCACGACAGCGTGATGATGTTGATGATGTTGCTACCGACGCAGGGCTTCGCCTAAGCACTGCTACGATATTACCGAGGTGGATTATGGTGGAGGGGGGCACCGCACACGGCTAAGAGATCAATGATCAATTGTTGTGTCTCCAAGGGGTGCCACCCTCCCCGTATATAAAGGAGTGGAGGAGGGGAAGGGGCCGGCCCCCTATGGCGCGCCCCATGAGGAGTCCTACTCCCACCGGGAGTAGGACTCCCCCCTTCCAAGTAGGAGTA